>MU184068.1:137226-161493 GCA_016904865.1 Pissodes strobi | reverse complement strand
CAGTGTTGGAAGATAACCTCCTGAACATTGAACGTTTCTCGTCAATGTTGTTCATAGTGTACATATTAGCTTATAGGTGAACTCTAAGGTAATATTAATCCTGTTATTATTGCTTGTATATTATTATATTTCATATCAAAGCTAAATCAGCTAATATAGTGGATAAGTAGCTGTTCCGCAGGAACTCTAATAGACATTTAACTGTACATAGATTCAAGGTTATGTTTATAAACATATATTAGTAAAGTATTACCACTGTTTATGCATTGCTTTAGATTTTAAGAGTTTTATTTATGTCATATTATTCAAGGTCGAAACTTTGCCTCGACTAATATTGTTCACATCGTAGCACTGACTACGTACAATAATTCACTGTTTATATTTTGTGTATTTATGAGCTTCTAGTTATTTTCAAGTAAAGTAACTTATTAAAATATTCATATAATGCTAAAGCTTTTTGTTTTATTTACAAAATGACTAGCCCTATGGTAAAATTGGAGTGCCTACGAGCACATCTCTTTTTGTTCAGAAAATCGACCAAGATCGGATCTGAAACAACAGTAATACTCTTGTCTGAGCAGTGTATACACAATATCGACTAGTTCGGGTATTTCCGTCAATTTGGTCTGCTAACTTGGGCTGCCATCTTCACACAGGTAACTTACAGTCCATTAAAATGTCCTTTTAATGATAGCACTCAATTGGCCCTTATTATGGAGAGTTGATGATACAGGACAAATGAAACGTTTATGAGGACCCCTTTTCGAAAAAAATTATTACTTACAGCATGTACGTTCTACGTTCTAATTAACCCTACGCACAAAATGTATAACATATTATATACCTATATTTTTTAATAGTCGATATATGAATAAAACTCGCGATAACTCTTGATACACACAGATTGTGCAAAATATAGATAACCGACCAAATTGTGCTTACGTAAAATGGAATAAGGCCGGCTTCACGGTCTTCCTTGATGGCTTGCTCGACGGTCTCGCCTCTCAGCTTGTTGCTTTCGTCCGGCTGAAGAGAACGTAATTTTACGCCACCCAAGAGACCGGCGCGTTCCACCGACGAATGGCTTTGACCTGATTAATAAAAATAAAATAAACATATTAGATTAGAAAAAACCATTTGATTTATCAATTATTACGTTAATAGCTGTGTTCGTATTCACGCTGCAAATTGCGACTACGTACTGTCGCAAAATAATAAACTTTTAGATCGATTATATCTCAACTTATGAAGAATGCATCAAAGACACCAAACACACTTTTGATTATTTTAATACGAAAATACTAAACAAAGATTCTGACTATCGTAAATTAGCTATTAAAGAAATGATAGAATTAAGAAAATAAGGACCTAAATGCGGTCAATGACAGAACTGAACTGATATAGGAAAGCTAAGTCAAATATACAACAATCTCCTTAATAATGCATAATAATGTACTATACGCTTAAAATGCTCACTTTTTACACACATCTTCTATAAACGCAAAAACAGTAATAAATTAATAAAAAAATGTATCCTAAATTCCAATTCTCATATCATTAAGAGAGATTAATTATAATTTCCTTCAAGATTTTTAGCCTCTGCTTTCTTAATGTAAGGCATTTTCAGAATAATATTTGTTCTCTTTCACTCAAACTCTCTTTTTGGTGATACTCGAATGCTGTCAATGTCGAAAATTTTAACACATAACTTATATTCTCATTTTGAAATTGTTTTGTGGAATAAGTTTAATTTCAGGTTGTTCTTGATTGCTCCCAAGCTGGACTCGATTATTCTCAATTTAAAATTGTTTATATCTGCCTTAAAACACGCACGCCACAATCTGTTTTACAAACGAAACATTAAAGTCAAAAATGTATCCAATATCAGTGTTGATAATTGCTTCTTAATAACAATAAATAACAATAACGATCGATTAAATAATTAGCCCGGCTTAAGCAAGTCAATATACAAAACAGAGCGGTAACCTCGCTTTCCAAAAGATTTCAATATTTTCGTTAAGAGAATTGCTCAACTTATAATTATTATTGTTTCTGCCAATGGTATCTTTGTTTCACGTAAAAAGAACGAAATTGACCTAAAATCGGTGAATGGAAATATGAATAAACTGCTTAATAGTTGCACGGTTTTAGATTAGGAAATATGATTTAAATATCAAATATCAGATTTTCGAATATTTTTAGATTGTTAATTTTAGGACATTTTCCGATGCATTTTTTTTCGAAATCGTCTTTTTGGATTGAGCTATTTTCGAAACTAACCCAAGCTATTTTTTTTTAATAAACTAAACCCTTCGTAAAGAAAAATTATAAAAGAGAATTTTAGCATCATTTTTAAATTGCTATAGTTTGAAAACCAATTCACGAAATTTGATGAACTTTTTAGTGATAATAGCCAGCACACACTCGAGAAACCTGAAGACTATAGAACTTGCTGGTTGAAATGTACTACGATCAAGCCACTGAAACATAATTAAGGAAACACCCAGATAAGATAATATTACAAATTCAAGTAGCTCGATTAATTGGTAAGCCTACGACAGGGCCGCTAGCATGTTAAATTCTGTTAATGGGTTTAGAAAATGTGGCATCTGGTCGGTGGATAGAAATGATTTCACAACGTCGATTTTGAAGCCAGAGGAATGCTGGACAATGCAAGAAATAATGCATCAATAGAAAATCAGTTACCTGATAGTCCAGTAGATAAGGATAACATCCCGTTAGCTTTTCTGTTTAAAAACCAGCGCGAAATGACCCCAGCAATACCTACCGATATCAATTCTCTAGATGTTTCAATCAGGGACGTTTTACCACTTACTAATTTTTAGAGCTCAGAGACTGGGCCAAGGAGGAAAGTTGCATAAAAAGCCCAAATATTAACTACTAAGTACGCCATATAAGCATGAGCTCAAAGTCAAGCAAAGTGGGATGCAAGAAAAGAGACAGCAAAGAGAAAAATTGGTCGAACAGAAAGTAATAAAAATAAATAAAAAACTGATGAAAACATTGTCATATAAGTAAACGATCCGCATTGTCACATGTAAATGAAGAAAAGTGATTCTGTTGTAGGGAATACACAGTTGAAAATATGGTCAAATGTGATCATTGTCAACGTTGGGCATATGAACTCTGTAAACTTAGATAAAGACAAGAAGTTTATTTGGGAGCTTTGTGTTTAGATAAAGCATGTTCAATATTTTAAAGGTTAACTCTTATATTTCATAATTTTATATTCTTCTTCTTCTTATACTCGTTTGAGATCAGAATGATCTGTTAATTTCGGGCTTGCCGTCGGTCGTAATAATTCTTGTGATGTGGATTGCCAGCTGTCTTTCCATCTCTTTGGTGGTCTACCGGGTGGACGGCTACCCACTGGTGTTCCCTCAAGTGCTATACGGGGTAGTCTATCTTCAACCATCCTTCTGACGCGTGTTGTACCATTTCCGTCTTCTTTGTCTTCCCCATCTTACTATGTCCGTCTTTCTTACGGGATCCCTTCGGGTTTTGCCGGCTATGGTTCTCAGCACCCTCATTTCTGCTACGCGTAGCATGCTTTTGGTTTTGTTTGTGTCTTCTCTTGCTTCTACTACGTACATTATGATGGGCCTTATGCATGTTTTGTAGATTTTAATCTTACTGTCCATTTTCATGTATTGGTTGGCCCATAAAATTTCTCTTAGGCAGCCTGATGTTACTATTGCTTTATTAATTTGGCCTCTTAGGTTCCTTGTTGGATCGTGGTTGCTGTAGATATTCATGCCGAGGTATCTAAACTGCACTGCATCACTTGCTCTATGGGCTTATTTTCAATTACGAGCTTGCATCTGAGTGGTTCTTTAGCGACGTCATGCTTTTTGTTTTTTCGATGGATATTGGATATGCTCCTATTAAGTTGTCGACTCGCTTGGTAGAACTTGCATAGCTGTCGTTGCAAGTCGTCTTCGTTTTTTGCGAATATTGCTGCATCGTCGGTATAGCATACCTTGTTGTTCATTCTGTATCCCATATTTAAAGTGGCTACTTCTTCTATGATTTTGTCCATAAGAAGATTAAATAAGAGTGGGCTGAGGCTATCTCCCTGCCTGATTCCTCCTGGTGTTGGGATGCTTTTCGTGTTATACTGTCCTACTTTAACTTGGGTGGAATTGGCGGCATTGAGATTGTAAATTACCTTTACTATGTTGGCTGGTGTTTCTTTTTCTATCAGGATGTTGATGACGTCGTTCAGTTGTACTTTGTCAAATTCTTTAGTTAGGTCGATGAAGCAAATAAATGCCGGTGTGTTATATTCTATAGCCTTTTCTGTTATTTGTTTGGTTTTGAATATGACGTCTGTTGTCGATCTATCCTTTCTAAATCCTTGTTGTTCTTCCCTATTAGCTATGTGTTTCTCCAGTTTATCCTTTAGCAGGCCTGTAAACAGTTTCATTGTTGTACATAATAAGGTTATTCCTCTTTAGTTTTCAGGAGCTATTTTTTGTTCTTTCTTGAAGAGGAGGATTGTTGTACTCGTATGCCAGTCATTTGGTATTTTTGTTGTGATCAGGATTTTATTAAACAGATCTGTAAGTTTTATTATGAGCTCCGGGCCTCCGTATTTTAAGAGTTCATTTGGTATATTGTCTGTTCCTGCTGTTTTGTTGTTTTTAATCTTCCTCAGTTTTTCTTTTATTTCCATCTCCGATATTGTTGCACTTGACGCCGTATAATATTCTATTTCGTGTGTTTTCTCAGCATCG
This sequence comes from Pissodes strobi, assembly GCA_016904865.1. Classification (NCBI taxonomy): domain Eukaryota; kingdom Metazoa; phylum Arthropoda; class Insecta; order Coleoptera; family Curculionidae; genus Pissodes; species Pissodes strobi. The sequence goes on along the minus strand of MU184068.1, from coordinate 156,736 downwards.
TATAGTTTTCCAAAGTATTCTTCCCTACATTTCTATAGCTACTCGGCTTCTTTCTATTTTTCAACACCTTTCACACTCTTTTTTGGACCCCGAAAATATCGTCATCCATTTCGCTCGTGAATTTGATCCATCCTTTTGATAGCTTTGATTCGTGAGTTGACTCTATTTCTCATTTGTAGGTATACTGCATGTTGTTGGTGGGTTGGGGAGCTTTTGTATGTTAGGTAGCTTCTTCTTTTTAATTCTACGAGATCCTTTACTTCTTGATAAAACCATGGCTTAGTGGTGTTTGTCGCGTTTGTATTAATTTTTCTATTCCCGATGGATTCTTCAGCCGCCTGAAGGATGGATTTCTTTATTTCTTTGCAGCAGGTTTCTACCTCACATTTTTTAAGGTCGAGCTCCTTTAATTCATGTTAACCTGTTTTCATACAGTTTCCTCATGCTGTCTGATTCTAACGACTCTGTATTGTATTTTTCAATGTACTTTTTATATTCATTTCAAATATTTGTTTCATTATTAAATATGTAGTGATTAACTAACGCCAGAAATAAAAGGCTGTGCAAATGCTATAGATTAGTACAATTAGGATTGGTGGTACAATTTAGGCAATTGGTTTCCTAAATCTGACCACCTGCTAAGGTTTTAAAGAAACTAGTATTCATGCTGATGTCATCTGTTGAAAAGTGCCAGAAGATAGGAAAATTATTTAAAAATTGGAGTATAGGTCAGGATCAGAGAGTTTCAACATGTTTGCATCAAATTCTACCTTAGATCCTCAAGAAAGACTCCTTCAACTATCCCGAGAATGAATTCCTCAATGCCAGGTCTGGTATTTCGCCAATGCGGAGTGAAACGAATACACAAAATCCTAGACACTAACAAAGCCACAAGACCATATGGCATTCCCGCAATAGTGCTTAAGAAATGTGCAGCTGAGCTAACAGATCCACTATGCAGGCTTTTTCCCTATCATACCGAACTGTATGCTTTCCTTCTAGCTGTAAATGCGCTCAGGTGCCACCAATCCCGAAGAAAGGTAAAAAAACGATTCCAAATAACTACCATCCAATTGCCTTAGTTCCCATCATGTCAAAAGTGATGGAGAAACTGATCAACGAGCAGCTCTTAAAATATCTCGAATCGGCAGGCATCATAAGCGATCGCCAATATGGCTTCCGCAAGCACAGATCAATGGGAAATCTACTGACTTACGTGACCTACCTGTGAACCAAATATATCGAGAGCTACGGCGAATCCCGCGCAGTGGCTCTCCACGTATCCAAAGCATTTGATAGGGTGTGGCATGACGGATTGTTAAGCAAATTGTTACGGGCTACCACCAACACTGCATCTATGGCTTTACAATTCCTTAAGGGATCGAAGCATCCGAGTTGCTATTGATGGACATCTCTCCGAAGAATTTAAAATCAATGTCGGAGATCCTCAAGGGTGTATATTATCTCCCACACTGTTCCTGCTCTATATCACCGATCTCTTAGACAGGACAAACAGTTCTATTTACAGCTTTGCAGACGACATCATTTCTATATCATCATTCATGTTGCGGACTCCAATGACCGCTGCTCGCTCCCAACGCGAGCGAGAAAATTAAATTGCTGCCATCAATGAGGATATGAACGCCATCGTGGAATGTGGTGAGGAAAACAATATCCAGTTTAACACAAGAAAGACTCAAGCAGCTGTCTTCACAAAAAAGCCAAACACCGCAGGACCTGACTTTATCAATGATAGGACAAACACTGACTCTGGCCTCATTCATAGGCTTGCTGGGCATCAACGTAGAAAACAACATGTCTTGGCGTAATCACGTCACCAAAATGGTCAAGGCAGCAGCACAAAAGCTCTTACTGCTCTATAAGGCCTAGATAAGACCACATCTGGAATACTGTTCCCATATGTGAAGCTCGGCACTGAAACACTTGCTTAAGATATTAGACTCCATACAGAGAAGAATAGTCCGTCTTGTGGATGACCCAGAGTTGACTAAAGACCTTGATAGTCTTGAACATGGAAGAAAGTGGCGGATCTATCTCTTTACTATCGATACTCTACGGAAGGTGTTCGAACGAGCTGGCACTTATGATTCCGCCCAGAGTTGTGCCAAATAGAAATACCCGTCAAACACAAGCTGCTCATCAAGATATGATTCAGTTGCGTCGCTATTGCGGGACTTCTATATCTGGATGACTGCCTCGCTCTGGAATGGACTTCCGAGTAACGTCTTTCCCGAAAACTACAACCTACAGCGCTTTACGTTCAACGCCCACCGTCTTCTCCGCACACGCACCACTCGTCGAGTGGTATAGGATTTTCATTTTGTGTGTGCCGAACATAAAAAAAAAAGAAAAAAAGCAGCAATTTCTGATGGTTTTATGGCATATTTCGAGGTAAACTTTTATTTTAAACATCGAAGTTTTGACAAGTAATTTCAAAATATAGATCACAAAAAAAATACTTTTTCTACAGCCGCGCGAAATTCAAATGAAATCGCAAAATCGATAAATGCCGTGGATCCTTATTTTACCCTCTAGAGCGTACATGGAAAAGAAAACTCTCACTTCGCGTCGAGTGTGCTATGAATGGTCGTGTAAACCGAAGACAAATAAATGACAGTCGTGCGTTTGTTACAGTTGTTGCTGGCACTCCTATTCTACAGGGTGTCCCGAAATTAGTGTAAAAGATTTTAACAGCGTATTCTAAATAGAAAATAGACTCTAGTTTCCTTAATAAACATATGTCGAAAAATGCACCCTAACAGAGTTACAGCCCTTAACAGATTTACTCCTGCTGATGGTTTTTTATCCATATTTCCGAAACGGTTACAGCTATGCCTTTGAAATTTTGGTATTCGGTAAACATTTTTCTACATGTCTGCTCAAAAGACAGCTTAAAATTTTCCAAACAAACCCAAAATTTTAAGTGAATTGTACTGACACATAACAAACACGGTAAGATCTTTAACCTACTATTTCATTAAATGCTCATTGATTGATTGTGTCCCATCCTACTTAGGTCCAATAAAATCTAGAAAAAGGAAAATAAATGTACAAAGACAAGGGCTGGCCTATGTAGAAGCATACGATAAGGAACAAAGTGAACACAAAAAAAAAACAAATTGACCTGGAAGAAATGAGATTGGCATTAGAGGATAGGAAAGTAGCCCTTATGGAGAAGCAAATAGCTATTGCCGACTTTGAAATTAAAAAACATTTCGAGTTACAAGAAAGAAGACTACATTTGGAAATTGAGCAAAGAAAAGACCTACTGAGCATCATCGAGAGACAAGAAAGATTAATTCATTGCCTTCTCAATAAAAATAATTGTTAGACAAAAAATTGATATAATAAAAATTAAATGAATTAATGTTTTTATTTAATAAGAAAGTCTCAAAACAAGGTTAAAAAGTGTTTAATTTTTTGGCTCTACTGTATAGTTACAAAAAATCTAGAGCATGTGAATCCGTCACAAAAATACATATTATACTATTAATAAGCATTGATAATACATTTCTTCTTATTATTTATGATTTTGATTAGAGTCAAATAAAACAAACAATTACCAACTCAAAAACTCCTAGATTTAATTATTATTATTATATTAGTAAATACTTTTACATGTTTATATAAAGGTATACTTCTAGAGGGACAGGCCTTATATTAAAAAACATAGATGTTTGATTGCCATACAGGCAGCTGTGCAGTTTGTTAAGATTGTAGCAGTCTTGTACATGGCTTCGATATCCTGTAATAACAGTTTTTGGTTCTTTTTATATTCCAAAAACGCAAATTCTGCAATTATTTTGCAAACGCTCCATTCTACAGCTTCTCTTACCACAGACATTGAAGCATTAAAATTTTCTTGATCTTCATTGATACCATGACCAGGATATGGACAAAAGAGCAATTCTTTGATTCCATATGCCTGGTCACCATAAATTACAAAATTGTTTCGGTCAGGAAATCTCGTTTTGGCTTCTAATTGTTGATAAAAACCGGACTCTCTGAAGATTCCTGCATCATGTCTTCTTCCCTCAAAGGCCCCAAGTTCACTTACAGTGATACCATCTGGTGTAACTACAGATTGGTACTTTACACAGTGAAGCCGCTTGTGACCTGAATAATAGTTTTCTTGTTCAATTGAAGGATGGCAGATAGGCCTCACTGTGCCATGGACAAAACCCCAACAATTAGGCACCCGTGCACCTTTAGCAGCAATGACCTACAACTCAAGTTTATATTTAAATTGATGTTTAAATAATTTTTTGTCTTTATTATCACTTTCTTGCGCATATTGTTGAAGCCTATTTTGATTTAACCAGTTGAGACTATTTAGATCTTCTAGAAGATGTCTGAATTCATTATATATGTGGCGTATTCACAAATTTTATTATGTTAGAAAGGGCTAAAGAAGACCTATGAAAAACATGTTCCAAGTAGCAAACTCGATTAGGATATGCTAACCGTCAACAATGCATATGCAACATGCATAACCCCTCAATACCTAGAAAAATTTAAGTTGTGATTGATTTCATAAAAAGTAAATCTATATTCAATTTATTTACCTATTGCTTGATATCCAGATTGCGTGGTAATACGTAAGGCTCGACATAGTCTAGGGATGTGCTCTTCCTCAAATCTAAAGTTAAGTTTTACACATTTAGCCTCCCTATCTCCTAAATTAAAGACTGGTCGCGGAGGGGCGTTTTCTTCTTGGATATTACCGAATATATCGTGCAAAATTATGCCTCTAATTAAATTATGATCAATTTACCAGTAACACACACGTTAGAAGGTAACGTTATTTAGATGCCTTAAAATATAACTTTCCTTGGCTATCCTTTATTTACGGAGCATTGCACTGTGCATGCTCACAATAACTAACACGTTAAGGTGCGTACAGACCTTTTCTCGCGCGCCTGCTGTGTGCCATGTAGAGAGACGCGCGCGCCACCCGACTAAGTTCTATTGCACTTCTTCACTGATTCTCGCGCGATTGCTACGCGCCTACTACTACCCGTCCACACTGCGCCTCGTTCTTTCTTTGATCTGTCGTCGAAAAACCGACAGCAGACGGGTAGCGACGCGCCTCGGACAGGCGGCGCTAGCGCCGCACGCGCTCCCCGTCCACACCTAGGAATTTTGGACTGTCGCGTGCGTGTCGCGCGCGTCGCGTCAGGTCTGTACGCACCTTTAATTACGTTACGTGAAACAGACGGTTTAAAAACTCCCTATTATGTCAAAGTTCGTTTATTTCTACTGGTGTCTGACATGCAGAGCCAACTAGAAAAAAAAATCCAACATATTATATTCGAATTTTATCATCATGCAAGTAACGCTACAAAGGAATTTTTTCAATGCCAATTTTCTCGTAAACATTGCATTTTAGTGATACAAATCAAAAGTACCTTTTTAACGTAGAAAATTCCAGATTTTCAGATTTTATAAGAAAAAACATTAAAAGTGTACCCAGAAAAATGTTATTACAGCTTATTTGTGTTTACCACACCTAATGTTGCGCCTCTGACTAAAACTTAAATTTTCTCATTTAAGAAACACAATCCGCATGCTAAAATTACCCGAATACCAAAATTTCAAAGGCATATCTGTGACCGTTTCGGAGATATGGATTAAAAATCATCTGCAGGAGTAAATCTGTTAAGGGCTTTAACTCTGTTAGGATGCATTTTTCGACATATGTTTATTAAAGAAACTAAAGTCTATTTTACATGTAGAATACGCTGTTATTTTCCAGTATTTTACACTAATTTCGGGACACCCTGTTTATATGTCCGAATATAATATGTTAAAAATGGCACTCGTTTGCAAATTTCAGAATAAGTAGTATAGAGAAAAATGTCCATTTAATTTTTAAAAATCCGACTGTAGAAGAAGTTCTGGGTATTTTTCCAGCGCAAAGTAAGATTGCCGTTTTCGAAAAATTACCGCGCTCCTGCACTCGTCGCGCGGTAACATTCTTTCTCAAGCGCCAGTTTATTACTTTACGCTCTAAAAACACAAATAACTATTCTCGTCTTGTTGATGTTTTCACTTCTGTCGTGTGGTCTTAAGCACACACCGGTTTTGTTTTTAAACAAAATTATTCTCCCTTGAATCATCATGTTCGTGTTTTTAGGCGGATGTTAGCAAACTCGTAATATGATTTTACTCACTACAATTTCGTACGCTTACAAAAATATTACCGTCTTGCCGGGGGAAAATTATACATTTTGGCAATTTGTCCATAACTTTGAAAAAATCTAAATTTCACAGCAAACATACAAATTTTACCGATATGTTCAAATTAACATACTCTTCCAAAAAAATCCTAGATACTTGAACACTTCTCAACATCATTGTTCCAAAATTAGCCTAGATAACGATATATGCGATATCGGAAGTGGTTCAATTGTGCCAGTAGAGCAACATATTTAAAATGTGTAATTTAAATTCCTCAGGTCAGTCTTCTCTAAGTTACTTGATACTGTTTAAATTCCTACAGGAAATGTTTTTTTTTTTTAAATATTGGCTATTCCTTTCTCTTGCATGATAAATTTGGGAATTTTTGGCTCCATTGCGCTGATGTGAAGTGTACGTCTTTAAGCTTAGTAGCACTGCTTCCTGGGGAATGATCCTAATCAAGAACGCAAGATCGAAAAAAAATGCAAAATCTACCACTTCATGGAAATTCAATTTTTAACTAAAATATTCTAAATAAATACCGAGAAACAAAATTCCGGCAAAATGACAATCTTATTTTACAGATATTGCCTACTTAATGATGATAGAAATCAATAGCTTTTACGTGTCTGCCGAAAGGAGACAGTGTCCTATCGAAAGAATTTTAGCGTTTAGATTTTGCCAGAAAATATTTTTAGATCGTGCTTTATTCGAATTAAGGTAATTTGCACGATTGTTAAGGTCTAAGTGTTTTCGTTTACCTACTTTGGAATTATAGCGAAAACATCATTCAAGTGGAAATATACTAAAGAAAGTTACGTTGTTGACAAGCATATTCTTGAGATCCTGAAACCCACCTAATACTAAGTATTTACTTTTGTTTAAGACAAGCACATGTGTCACCCCTTCTCCCTTTCCGGAGGACAATGAAATTATCAAAAAATAGACGATTACAACGAGGTGTAGATATAAACTGCTGGATTTTACTCGGCATTAATTGGAAAAATATTAATATAATATGTACTATTATCAGTATATGACTATGACAGTATCATTCTTACTTGTGCCTTATTTTGATATTTAGTTTATATGTAATTTTTTTTTATTCTTGATAGTATAGCAAATTTAAAATAATTTTAATTAAACATTTAATAGTAAAATGTTAGCTGAAATTTCGCTTTGATTCTTAATTAAACATGCCGTCATTTTCCGACCGTTACAACATAATATATAAATGGGCGATTATTGTTTTTACGGGACAATATTATGATTAGTACTTACTAGATGTGTACCCGATCAGTTTGGAGATAATTTCAGACTCTTTCATTTCTGGATGCCTTTCCTTGGCGGCGGTTACTGCCTTGGCTTTAGCTCCCAAAAGAGCCACCAGAGTAGCTTCACTTGCCGTCCCTTGAATCACACCGCCTCCTATAAAAGGATACTTCTTTAGAATACAACATTGCTGAACTCTGTAATTCATTCTCATAGTCATTCACCAGTTTGTTAAATTGTTATTTTTTGTAATTTATATGAAATTATGACATGGTGAACGGATTAGATTTTAGTGACAACATGTAAAAAAGGTAAATAATTTTAAAAAATTTAAAAAAAAACAAGAAATTGAAAATTAGGCGACATCTTAAAAATTTGGTCCGGGGGATTTACAACACAACATTCTAATGCTTTTTAGTGCCTAGTCAAAATAACTAAAGACAGTTTCTAATTTGGTTATATCAGGTGGTTCATTAAATCAATCAAATCATCAAATTTGAAAGCAAGATTTCTTGACGTATAAAGCCCATTAATACTTAGACTTCTACCAGTGGCGTGCATAGTGCCAACGTCCATGATATCGATTTAGAAAAATATATATGGCATCTACGCCAATGATAAGTATTTTTCTGAAATTCGAGGCGTGGTTGCGACAAGCCCTGTATAACAATTATTGGCTAACGTAATTTTTTCACCTTGGACCAAACAAAATAAACCGAATTCAACGATAGAGGTTTTTGGGTCCAAAAATTATTATTAGTAGGTATCTAACATTTAGAGTAGTATAGAAGGAGGGTTCCTGGGACAAAATGGTGCTCTTTTGATACTTCACAGTCATATTATTAATCAATCAGGTATGTCAGTTGCAACTATACAAAACTGTAATCTAGGTAAGTCTTTAAATGGAAATATCTCCATTATTTGGGAAATTAGAAAAAAATATATCTCGAACAAAAGTTGTTTGATTTCATCTACTTTTGCATGCAATACATTTCGGATTTTCTATTAAATTCTGCAGATTTTGTGTAATATATCAATATCAAAACTTAACGGTTTTCGAAATATTGAAGGTTTAATATTACGAAATACTATGATTTTTATAATTTATAAGCTTTTATTTACTTTCACCTGTGGGTCTGTCTGTCTGTAATCAAATCTTGCAAACTGAATTAGAACTACTTCTAAATGTCCGATTGACTTGAAATTTGGTACACTTTTATAGTTCCCATGACAATACAATATTATAATGTTGTTAAGTTTACTCCTCCCCCTTTTCGGGGGTAGGGGAGGGGGCGCTACTTAAGGTATGTCCGATTTCGTTTAAAATTGGTATATGGGGTTTTTTTGGAGACAAGGAATATGAATGTTCTATCAGAACAGGAATTTGAATTTTTTATCAAATTTTGAAAATTTTAAGTGGCGGATTCAACATGGCCGATTTTGGGTTAAACGTTGCAAGTCAATTTTAGCTGACTTCTACATATCAAATTGGCTTCAAATTTGGTATGCGTTTGTAGTTCAAAGGAAAATATAAAACTATGGTGTTGCCATTGTTTATTCTTATGAAGACAGTGGTGTTGCTTACACTTCCCACCTCCCTTTAAAGGTTAGTGGTGAAGGCACTACTTAAAGAATGTCCGATTTGGTTTAAAATTGGTATTAGGGGGTTTTTAGACACAAGGAATAGAAATTTTTTATCAGATATTGAAAATTCAAAATGGCGGATTCAAAATGGCTTTTACTATATACTACGAATCTAAGTTTTATAAATAAATAAAAATATAATATTTACTAAATTTGTGATTTTGCTATACCATAATACCTACTAAAAAGTAAAAAATAAATAAAAGTAAAAAAAATTAAACACAAGCTTTTATTTAAATGCACTAAAAAGAAGGAAATAAAATTTGAAGTAAATCAAACCCATTATTTTGTTACATTAAACATTTTTATATGATATAAAAGCTTGTCGCGAGAAATTTAAACAGGAAAATCTCGCGACAAGCTTTTATATCATATAAAAATGTTTAATGTAACAAAATAACGGGTTTGATTTATTTCAAATTTTATTTTCTTCTTTTTAGTGCATTTAAATAAAAGCTTGTTTTTAATATTTTTTTTATTACGATGTAATTTTCCCGTATTTAGATACCTACTGCTACCTGGGGATAAAGAGCCATTTTTTAAATGTTTTATTATCTTTATTTTCTGCTAATTTTGTCAGGATATGGCAATATTGGGGGATTTGAGGTATATTTTTGAATTGTTTATAGGTCTTTCGTCACTGTTTTAAAAATAAAGTTTTTCTTAACAGTTTGTGTTGTGTTTTATTTAAGGTTGATTTGCCCGTCAGATCGAACGAATATGGCACTACACGTTTAACTACTTGACAGACTCTACTTAGAAAATTATCTTTCTCAGAACTTTAACAAAATTTATCATAGATTCGACTTTTACTACTGCGGTTATAAACACAGACTTCGCGACCATGTGATCAAACTAAGCCCAGGTTTGGGTGAGGAGAAAAGGATTAGAACCTCAAGCGCCCATGTGGATAGCCTAAAGCTGGTTAGAACCTCAAGCGCCCATGTGGATATCCTAGGAGCTGGTTTTAGGTGAGAGAGAAACGCTTGCCAAACTGAAGGCTCGGTAGCGTATTTATATTATAAAAAGTGCTGAGCATTGCGTGCTAAAGGTTCATAATCGCTCCTGTTGACTGCTCGCGTTGTTTATAGTTTGCCTTTAATGTTTATATAATAATTTCCAAGTTCAAGTTCAAACTTAGGACAGGGTGATTTTTATTTAGTAGTTTATGCATTTTAGTAGTTCACACGTTCCCCCGCCCTCTAAACGTTGGGCTATATGCACATTATTTGCAATTGATTACTGCTTTTTTGTACACTTGTTTATACACTTCTTCTCTTCGTGATATCGCCTATATTTACAGTATTTTATATACACCTGGTTCTATTCTAATTTTCTTATATTAGATTTCCATATCTTAAGTGTTTCTTACTAAAGGTGCACTTTATTCTATGTATTTCTATGCTTACGATTACGTGACTAGTTATTTCATAATTTCCTTATCTATGTATGCTTTCTTTAAACCCATATTACATAAATGTATTTTACTTATACAATTCTTCTCACTTTACGTAAACAAAAATTGCTTATATATTTCCTCAATTATTTCACCCTATGTATACTTCTTCTTTATTCTTCATGCTTTACATAAACACTTCTTGCTTATATAACATTTCACCCGGAAACTATGCCCTTCTTAAGCTTCTATGGTACCAAAATTTTGGCTTAGACTTCCTCAATGTCAGTCAGCTATTTCAGTACATATATGCTAAACTTTACGATGCCTATATTCTTTGCTGTGACTTTCTCATTTAAGTAATCCGTCGTTGCAGTCTTATTTAGGCCGAAGAACACTTTACTTTATAATTCTTCGTTGTATACACAGTTATTATTTCCTGTATATATACTCAATATACAGTTTCAATGGCACCTCAGTTTTTTTCAGCTTTTCTCGATAATGATAATCATGAAAATAGATGGAACATTAAAGTTCATAAAATTTTTTGGTTTAGTGTAATTTGGATAATCTAGTCCATTTACTTCTGCTTTACTTTATATATCTGCTTCAACTGTTTATTTTGCATACATAGTTTATTAGTTTTCTCACTAATATTTAGCCTCCTATAGTTTAACACTCTACACGACATATTTCCAATTAACTTCTTAACTCCTTCTATGTACTATATTATATAAATAATATTGTCTATTTTTATATATACAGTTCATTTATCTCCTAAGTGTTTAGTTTGTGTTTGATTGGTCGTTGCGGATAATGGTTTTATCGCCGGTTTTCTTTATCCTGCCAACAATACATAATATCATACAGCATTAGGTACGTTTTATTGCGTATTAAAGATATTATTAAATTTGGTGGCAACCGTCTTGTTGTATTTACGTGTTGTCGTAGGACAATGTAAAGCTGGCCTATTGGTCGAATTTTTTCTAACCCTTAACATTGAACTTGGTGTTCGAGGTGGACGATCTTGACTTGATCTGGTTCTGTTTCTTGGTAAACCCTCCAGAGGAGGTAGTGCGTAAGCCTTATTAAAAGTTTAAGAATATCTAATTCGCCCTTACGGGGATAATCTTATTTCGGTCTAGAGAACTTGGCATAGTTACCAGTTAGGTGTAATAAATTAATTGACTGTGGATTTGTTGGATTTTTGTCTGAAGTCAAGTTTTTTTGGTAACTGGCCACGTTCCCAACAAAATACGCCGTTTCCTCCTTCAAGGGGTGCCTGTAGGTGAGAGCCTCCCATTCGTCATCACCACAAAACCCTACGTAGCTAGGGTTTTTATTTGGAGCGAGTTAAGTAAGTAAGTAAACCAAGTAGCTACCACTCACTACTGTTGATTGTTTTTTGGTACCGACTGCAACCAAAGGGTTACGGGATGTCCAGGTGGGCACTATCTCAAATGCCACTGAGAGTTTATAGATCCCAAGGCGCCTAGCAGCAGCCTACGTCCGGAAAGTGATATCGGGGAAGACCAGATAAGATAAGTGGGTAGGTTAAGAAGGATTGGGTGTGCTTCTATGTACACAGAACGCTTGTGGTCTTCTACATAATATTATTGATGTGGTATTAGTATTTTCAGTGTTCTATTAGATTGCGTGTTTTATTTATTCCTGCGTTGTATTGATATAAGTATTTTTTGGAACTGTTTGGGTATAAGCATAGCTTACCAGTGCTAATTTAAATAAGTATACCTTTAGTAGGTATACCATTTACTAGTATAGTTCAATTAATGCTCATAGTTTTTTCTTTTATGTTTTATTTCCTTATTCTTGCAATTTGATTTATATTATGGTAAATGACAAACATTGTCGTTGTAACTGGTTATAATAAATTTCCATAACGGTATTTTGTAAACTGAATCGTTAAGGCTTATTTATGTACAATTGCGACACGTATCCCATGGTAGACGCGCACAAGGTTTAATAGCAATAAATATTATTCTGATGACTTTTTCTTACTAGTATGATGAGGCGACAAATACCTTATGCATGTTGGGTTTATTATGTGTTGTCTTGTCGGTTGTGAAAAAATTTCAGGATCGTGCAAAACTTATCTGGATAATTTTGTAGTTAATAGCAAATGTATAAAATGTGCCTTTTGCGATGAAGTATTTCATAATATGTGCACGAGAATAAAAGATCCAGCATCAAAAAGCATGACAGGTAACAAGAATATTTTATGGTTTTGCGACACCTGTATTGTTGTTGTGAGAAGTAACCTAAAAAATTTGCCCAAGATAAATGATTTGGGAAACAAAACCGATAATTTAATAAAAAAGCTTGAATTGTTTGAAGGCAAGCAGAATAAATACTTGCCAACTGTAGCTGAATCTAAGCAGGAAAAGAGTTATGCAAATATTCTTAAAAGATCAAAAGAAGGTGTAATTATATTAAAATCAAATGGGGGAAACACTACTGAAGAAGATAGTACAAATAAGATTATGAAGGAAGATATTCAACAAAAAATAAACCCTGGTAATATCGGTGTTGGTATTAAAAGTATGAAAAACACTAAAAATGGGTCTGTTATAATAAAGTTCCGCGATGCAGCAGAGGCTCAAAAACTACAAGAAGATATTAAAAGTAAACTAGGAAACAGTGTTCGTGCGGAGATCCCTGACAAGAGGAACCCCTGCATAAAGATTGTTGGGATTGAAAGAAACTTTGAGGAAAGGGAGTTAATAGATACATTACGAAGCCAAAACAGTACCATAATAACGGCTGAGAGTCAGTCTCACAGTAAAAGTTACTAAAAAAATGAACTATATGTCTATAATTATTGAATGTGACTCAGTGACCTTTCAGAAAATTATGCTAAAATCAGAAGGTAAACTTTTTGTTGGATGTAGAGCATGTAGAGTATTCGAATATATAAGCATTCTACGGTGCTATAGTTGCTGTCAGTATGGACATAAATCTGCTGAAAAATCAAAAAGCATGTGGTAGGTGTAATAGCACCTCTCACGAAGCTAAAGACTGCGATAAACGGGAAAGATGTACGAACTGTTCTATCTCAAATAATGATTACCGCACCAAATATGTAACAGTAACATGTAACAGTAGCCATTAAAAGAAGAAATTCATAGAAATAACTTGAAGCTGCCACAAAAACTATACATTATGTACCAAAATGTACAAAGTCTCCGTAATAAAACCTTACAAATTGAAGCTTTAATAGACTGCCTTGTTAATAAGCCAGCCGTTCTATGCTTTAGTGAACACTGGATTTTAGAACATGAAAGAATGGAATTTTGCAAAATCAGTAATTATTATAAATTAGTATCATTCTTTGCCAGAAAAACTCTTCAACACGGTGGTGTCTGTATCTACAGTCAGGAAGCCCTTGAATTTTTGGAAGAAAACAGTATTGTAAAACTGTCCGTGGAAGGTGTAGCGAAGTTAGCAGGAGCGGCAGAAAGAAAACAAAAAATTCTGGTTGTATGTCTGTACAGGGTATTCACCCATAATGTCCCCCCCCCCCCCTTTAACTTTGTTAATTTTTAAGCTACAAAAAAAATAAAAAATAAAATTGTAGGGTTTTTAATGTAGTTTTTGCACACGTAAAGAAAAAAAACAAAAAATTGTATATTATACAGGGTAGATCAAAAAGAAACATTTTTTAAATCTAGCCCCCATTTTTTATTCGATTTTTCGATTCTACCTAAAATTCTAAGGTTTTTTAATGTAACACACTATATGCCTATTCCTAATACTTTAGGAGTTATTGACAGTTGAAGTCGCTATTTTTAATTACAAATAATAATTCTTTAATCATTTTTAAAAGAGAAGATACAAAAGCAGTACTTGAAGCAATGAGGTCGAATTGAGGAAATCTCAATATTTACACCTCAATGACTTCAAAAGCTAAACAAAAAGTTATATTCTTAGGTGGCTGTTGCCAGAAAAAAAATAAAAGAACAAACAAAATAGCGACTTCAATTGTGAATAACTCCTAAAGTATTAGGAACAGGCATATAGTGTGTTACATTAAAAATCCTTAGAATTTTACGTAGACTCGAAAAACCGAATAAAAAACTATGTGTACTTGATTTTTTTAAATTTTAGAATTGTTATTGCAGGTGATTTTAACTTAAATTTTTATGATCTAAACAATGAAACAATTTTTTTCTTAGGCTTAATGAATGGCTTTAATCTTACACCAACCATCTCTGATGCTACAAGGGTCACAGAGACATCTTCTACTTTAATTGACAATATATTTTGTAACTTAAGCTCTGATTTTAATGTATCGGGATATGTTTTAAATACAGCAGTCGGTAACCATCATGCTCAGGTTCTGTGTGTGGATGGTGTTTGCACCATGGAAGGTAACTGTAGTAATAACTTTATTTTGAAACGGGTATTTTCTAGAAATAAAATTGGCCTCTTTAAACATGAGCTTCAGAATGTCGATTGGATGTCTGTGTATGAGTGTGGTAGTGTGGATAACGCTTATAATGCATTTTTCAATCTTTTTAAACACAATTTTAATCAGATATTTGTGATTAAGAAAATTAGTACAACAAAAAAAGGCAAATATTGGCTTACCACTGGTATTAAAACTTCTTGTAGAAATAAAAGAGTTCTGTATTTTAAAACAATTAAAGGTCAAATTTCAGGAGAGTATTTTAGTAAGTATTGCCGAATTTTAAAAAATGTCATCAAACAAGCTGAGAATCTTTCGGATCAAGAATATTTAAGAAATACCGAAGACAAAACAAAGGCTACATGGAATTTAGTAAATAGTATTACCAGACCAAACACTAAGAGAAAGACAATATTCGAAAACTTTTCCACAAAATATGACAACAGAACCAAAATATTAAATAAAATTAATAAACTATTTCATAAATGCGTGTCCAACCTTTGATTCTGACAAAAATAAAAATTAATATATTAAAAATAGAGTTGAAAACTCAATTTTTTTAAACCCAGTCACAAGCGCAGAAATCGTGAACGTTCTAAAAAATCTTAAAAACAAAAAATCGGTAGGGGAAGATGAAGTGCCTGTATCTGTACTGAAAGAAGTGGCTGAGGAAATATCTGAACCTCTCTCTTATATTGTCAATATGTCGTTATCGATGGGTATTTTTCCTCACGTGCTTAACACTTCTTATATAAAGGATATACATAAAAAGGGAGAACTAGATGAAGAAAAGAATTATCGACCAATATCACTTTTGTCAAATATTGGTAACGTTTTCGAGAAGGTTATGTGTGAGAGACTAATGTTCTTTTTTGAGAGACATTCAGTGATAAGTGACAAACAGAATAGCTTTAGAAGGGGTAAATCCACATTGAGGGCAATTTATCAAGCATTAGATATGGTTTTAAATTCATTAAATAACAAAAATCTTACAACCATGATGTGTATGGACCTCTCTAAGGCCTTCGATTCGGTAAATCATGATTTACTGTGTAAAAAATTTGAAATGTATGGAGTGCGTGGTGTGGCGCTGGATTGGATTAAATCATACTTAAAAGATCGTGTCCAGCAGGTGATAGAATGTGATGAAAGTGGTGGAATGTGTAGGTCGCAAAAAATTAGTATCTCTCGAGGGGTTCCCCAGAGATCAATCTTGGGGCCTCTTCTGTATATTGTGTATACGAATGAGATCCCTCATGTTGCTCAGGAGTACACCGTGCTATTCGCTTATATTTAGCGAAGAGAAATGAGCAGTTAATTTTAAATAAAGTACATAAGGCACTGGGTGCCCTCGATAGGTATTTTTCAGACAATGAATTGCTGTTGAATGTTTCGAAAACACAAACCCTTGTCTTCAGCAACAGAAGGGAAATTAATGTTGCACTCTCTTACAATGGTGAGGAGTTGAAAGCACTAGAAAGTATGCGTTTTTCGGTGTGAATATTGATGCGAGATTAGATTGGAAGGCTCACATTGAAGATATGGCAAGCAGTATATCCAGATACTGTTTTTCTTTGCGTGTAATATCAGATAACATAAGTATGGAGGCTGCCATTGTTGCGTACTATGCATACATCCAGTCCAAGTTAAGATATGGAGTGATATTTTGGGGTAATTCACCGGACATACACAGAATTACGGTATTGCAAAAAAGGTGCATTCGAAGTATTTTTAAGATGAAACAGCTAGAGAGTTGCAAATAGGTTTTTGCGGAAAAAAATATACTGACGGTAATTGGAATTTACATATTGGACCCTGTGACATTTGTGTGTGATAACAGAGATCTTTTCATTGAATGTGATGTAATACATAATTATGATACTCGTCATAAAAGTAATTTGACAACTGAAAAGTACAATTTTACTTACCTGCAAAAAAATGTAAAATACAGTATTATAAAAATGTATAATTGTTTCCTGGACGAAATCAGAAATCTGCCAAAAAATAAACTTAAATTTGTTTTAAAGAAATACCTTTTATAACATTAATGAATTTTTTAATGACCCAGATAAAGAGATGATATACTGTTAAAATTGTTATTTTTTTATACCTGCTATTTAAAATATGTTTTTCTTTGAAATGTTTCACCAAACACCTCTTGTGAGGAGTCAAATGTAATTTTGTTTAAAATTTAACCAACCAAGCTTGCTTTTTCGAAATGCCATGTATACATTAAAACAAAAGCAAATATAAAACAGATGAAATTCAATGACTTTTGTTCGCAATACTTTTTAATAACTTCAAACATAATTAAGATATTCCTATTTACAGAGCTATCCGTAAAGGATAATCGTTTACATGAGGAAATAAACAAGAATTTGATAACTGTAGAAATAACTACAACAGTTTTGGTAATATAACACGATTTTTCTCTAATTGTAAACAATTATTCTTTTGTTTTTCATACAATCCATATACAAACACAACTTTCTTGATAAATGACATTCTTCAATCAAAATGCCTAAAAGTTCAGATATTAAATAAATGAGGAAGAAGATTTTAATAAGGCCTATGCAACAATCTAGAAAGTTTTGGAAACAGGTAAATAATAAAGAAAATTAATAGAGACAACACACTTTAAATTGTATGCATATCGAGATTATAGTGAAGACATTTACCATAAGACAACTGGTGCTATATAAATATTACAGTTACACTTCTTGTGAAGAACGCACTTAGAAAGTTAAACTTTCTGATGAGGTTTAAAACTTTAATTTCAGATGTAGTTATTTTTAAAAATAAATTTGTTAAATTTATTTAGTTGTTTGCCATTAAAATGATCTAAATGTGGGTTCTAAAATTGAACCTTAAGGTCAAAGGTTATATCGAGAGGCATGTGGTAAATCAAAACATTTAACAAGCTTTAACATGCTACATAGCTTGTAAAACAAGGCAGTATTTAAACAAACACAGAGATAAGCTTAGGCCAGACACAAACAAACGTGCGATGCTAAGACCCTCTTTGGTCCATAGCGTCTGGTCATTTATATATCAATTCGTTTTACTCCTGTTCCCATCCCTACAGCAAGAATGGGGTAGCGCTATCTGAAGTGCCAAAATCGCACTATTTTGTCCCAGGACCCCTCCTTCTATACTCCTATTAATGCATATCATTCCTTACCTTTGCCTCCTGAGCAAGCCAGGAATTCTTCCGGAAGACCTAATGCTTTTCCGAGCCAATCTAGCATCACTACTTCTAGTTCTGTACACGCTGGACTCGCAATCTATAATAATAAATTGAAATAAGATGAGTATACCTTTAATTAATTATTATTAATTCCACTCTTGTATCATATGCGTAACATTATTAAAAGGGAAACACAGCATACGAAAGCTACATATTAATTTAGTGTTAATCATGGACTCAAGCCTGTATTACTATATTAGAAATGACCGATCTAGGAGCTATTATTAAAGAAAGTCTTACAAGGCTACAGAACACATTTAATTCGTACATGAAATGTCTGCTATAGCCTTAAGGGTCGGCAAAGTTCTTTTCATAATTGTCGCGTCACTTATTCACTTAAATAAGTAAATTAAGCTCCGAGAGAGCGGCAGGCACGCTCGAGAAAATCCTTTCAAAATCGGAAATGTGCCGTGGAAGGCCGAGAACAAGCTTTTCATTTTATCCAGAAATAATGGGAAGAGCTCCCGATTGTTCAGGACTTGTTGAGCGGGCCGAAGCGAGATCAATAAATCATCGTTTTTGTGACGTGTCACCGGAGTTTTCTTGTCGACGGTAATAATTTATGGAAGTTATTTCGTGTCGACATTTATTTTTATTTCCCTGTATTATTAACTCGTTATCAAAACTGCGTTTCTTGTGTATCAAAGTGCAAATGATATTAATGTCTAATGGATAAATTGTGCCCTTTTAGTTTCTTATGCTTTTGCTTAGTGGTGAAATTATTAAAATTTTAACTCATTTACTTCTAAGCTGAATCTGGTGTTGAACATGGAAAAAACATACAATTATAATCAACTTCAATAAACCTTATCATTCTCAAGTTTATCTTCTTCTCTTTGTTTTGAAGTTCCTTCTTTGTATGAATCTTTATTTGCTTGTTTTAATGTTAATTGTTGCCAAATTATATAGGCAGGGCCGGTAATCATGCTATTAACTGGAATATGGCGGATATTTACATTTTAAGCACCGCGGCAAAAATGTTAAACTTGCTAACCGAATATATCATCTAGCGTAACCTAAGCTGGCCTGAGCTAAGCTAGACATATTTCAAGTGGACAAATCCTGTCAGGTGACACCTGGACGCTTGGGCAAATCTCCAAAGTTGGTTACGAATAACCGAAACCTGGTTTTAATCTCTGAGGATGTCCTGCATTAAAAAAACATAAACCCTGGCAGATAAAATCTGGAGGATATCAAATTTTGAACAGATTCCGAACCGCCTTGAATCAATCTTGAAACAACATTAGGAAGGCATTCAGTCAACAAAAACAGACAAGGAACAAGAAACCAGAAAACAACGAAGAACATAACATGTAATATATAT
>MU184068.1:99107-122226 GCA_016904865.1 Pissodes strobi | reverse complement strand
CTGAGACTACCAATTCTATTAACGAACGGATTGAAACCCGGAATAACTCTTTTATTCATTCTACCATCCGTGAAAACCTACGCTACAACATATATATATATATTTATATCGAGAGAAAATAGTGGAAGAAAAAAAGAAAATTACCTGCAAAGGATGGTTATACGACCAGCTCGTTGGAACGCACAGATGGGTCGTAGACAGACAAAGGGCTTCTGTATTAAGTAATTATATGTAATTAAGACGCAATTAGAATTACTCACGGCGTCCCAAAATGGCGGCACTCATAGTAGAGAGACAAAAAAAAACCACAAATTCACCCACCTACTTAAGGCAGCATCAAATCTCTGCTAAGGGCAAGTTTTCAGGCACTAACGATACAACTAAACAACGTAAGCCAAAATAAGGTCGGTCAGAAAAATCCCATCAACAGGTAAACTAAAAAAAACTTCTGACACGACCACAGCCTTAACCAGCAAGCCAACGTAGAGTGATTTCTGTTTAAAACCCTCCGGAAGCAGATGCTTCCTTCCAGTATTCCCACTACAACGACGCCAGGCCAATAGGAGCAAAAGACGCCCGCCACATGGTCCCGAGCTGTCTTAGCCAAAGAAAGTCCCCAAAGCGATGCCATCACAAGAGACAGAAGTCCCTAAAATGGCACACACGTTCAAGAGTTGGTACCACAAACCCGTACAGAAAACTACTCCAAAGACGACCTCGGCATGGCACATATAACAAATATGTGCCGTGACCTTGGCGGTCCCAATACTGAATTTCTGTTTGGAAGACAACTGTAACTCGCTTCTAGCGCCGCGTCCACTGATCGGCAGAGAGCATTGCAGCGAGCAACAACAACCAACATTCTGAACCGCGCCGGTTTGTCAAGAATACTCAATATTCCACAATACATATATTTAGCGCAATTCGCTTCAGGGACCCTTTTTGGTGCGGGTCCACAATTTCGTCAAGAATAAATGATTAGATTACGAAAATTTGGTCGCTCTAAACAAAATGAAAACCGGGCACGTCACAGGAGTTTTGATGGTATACCAGAGTTTACATTACCAGGTTGTGGTCGATTGTGTAGCAATCAACAGCGACGCCCTCTGTTCGTGCGGATGCTTACGAGTTGGTCTTGTGAGTTATGGAGGACCCTCACTTGTCTTCTCGATTGACATCCTTGGGTTCTAGGATCTCGGTATGTATTATCTTAGTTTCCGGATGTTGAGATGCTTACTGCTTAGCGGCAGTGGAGTGTCTGAGGTAGCCTAAACTATTTTAGGTGACACTAGCTAGTCGTCGAAAAAAAGCACGACTCGTTTAATCTCCACAAAAAGATCAAGGAATTCACAACCACACAACGCAAGCAGATCCACGATATTTTGAAGGGCACTAACAACAAGATTTAAACGAGCGTTTAGGAAAAGCTAAAAGGATGTCGAAGCTCTCTTCAATGACACACGACTCCACCAACAGACTATGATATCAACAAGCCCAGTCCTGATATCACGATAGTGTAACAGGTTTTTTTGATTGAAGTTAAAATGAAAGAAAATATATTTTTTTCAATTAAAAAGAAAACCTAGCCGGAGAGTTACAGAGTGTTACAATTGCCCGGCCCCAGTAGTGGGGTCGTTAGAGCGCCACCAGTTCTATCCAACTAAACTGAAAAAGCTCTGCTGGTGTTGTGCAGGGTGGCAAGCCCGCTTCTTAAATCAAAAGGTACTTAATTTCAAACTTACAAGAAAACGAGAATATAGGCTGGCTTATTAAATCAATAATGGATCAATTATCTTAACTTAACCAGAAAACGCAATCTAAAACTTAAGGAACAATATATTTGCTTCTAGGTTCTTTTTTTTTGAAAACACAGCAACAATCTATCTGGAGTAAAATGGGACGTTAAATGGAGATGTTGTTAGTTAAAGACAAAAGAATGTCAAATCTCTATTAAATTTAACTACTAATATGTACAATATGGTGATTGTAGGGAGACTAATTCTGGTGTTAATACTCAGTTATGTATGCTTTACAACTAAATGCCCTAAATACTACTAACCGAAGTGATCACTTTGATGTTAACTCAGCTAATTGCAACTAGATATGCGTGCGCTAATAGCTGCACCGATTTTAAATGTAGCAATAAAAATATGTATCAACGAACGGCCACAATAATTAAATCAAATGACTCGATAAATTAATAAAAGTAATAAAAATAATAAAATTAGAATATAACTATTGGCTGTCGATGCTTAATTCATATTATAAAGAGAGAAAATTCAGAGCGGTTATATCACTCGATAACTGAATGAAAAGAATAAAATTATTGAGCCAACGCTTGACTTATATTAAAAAGAGAGAACATTCAGAGCAATCAGATTAACTGGTCCGATAAACCACTGAATAAATGAAAATAAAATTAATGAGCTATCACGGAGCTTGCCGGTCAATGTTTGAGTTATATTAAAAAAGGAAAACTAAGAGCGATTATATTTAACAGATAAACAAACGAATCAATAGAAGATAAAGCTTCTGTACAATACCCCAAATCCGGTCGTCGAACTCTGGTGGAGGCGCCGGGCATCTATAGATACCTCAGGTACTGCCTCTCGATGGCCCCGAGAGAAAGATCTAGCCGAGGTCTTGACAGTACGGTGTCGAGATTGGCCGATAAATGCTGCTGGTAAAGCCTGCTTCCCACCCACTAGAAAAAGGTGGTTCTAGCCTGCCGGTAAAAGTAGTGGCCTGCTGGTAAAAGTTGTGGCCCTCCAGTAAAATCCTGAAATAACCGAGTGCGCATTAGCCGAAGCCCCCTTACTTTATTAAAAAACCATAAATATATAAATAAATTCCCCCAGAAAAAAAACCATGGACTTGCAATGTCCATCAGCAAATAAGAGGTACCAAGGTACAGACAACTTGAATATAACAAAGATAGGGATGAATCACCCCTAAAAGAAAATATAAACTTCCCCATACGATCAAAATTAAGGTTACATTAAAATAAAGATTCGGATTAGATAAAATGGAGTAGATAAGATAACCTATAGGACGCAAAAGCAAATGGCGGACCATGCACAAAAAAGGTTAACACAGATAAAGCAATTAAATCATTAATTTAGGCAAAAAACTGTAGCAATAATTACCTCGATCGTGTGTGTGAGGACTAAGGGAAATTCGACGGTCCTAATCTTATCTGACGATCTCGGAAAGCCTCTAGAAAAAAATGAAAAACAAAACCGTTAGCGTCATGGCGTCCACGCGCTTCACAGGCAATAGAAAAAGAAATCCAGAGAAAATGCTCACCCAGTACAGTATGTATATCCCGAAAATCGATCGTGTCAAAACACCAAGAGATTCCACAGTATATCCCCAATAAATGGGTTGAACTAAATCACAACCTAAATGTGGAGTCTCTATATGACTGCACTAGCAAACCTTCTTCTCGCCTTGAAAGGGAATCTCAGAAGAACTCTCGATTGGTTTCCGTCAATTTGCCTACGAACGTTGATCGTTCTACGGTAATGTAATATAAATCAAGCTAAGCTATCTTAATAACAATGTGCTACGTTTATCAACTAAAATAAGGTCAGTCGTCACAACGTGTTATAACACGATCAACGTTCGTAGGCAAGCTTTTATAAAAGCTATACTCTATTTCGAAATGATGCGAAGTAATAAATCATTTTCTGATGGCTGATACATAGGCGTACATAATTACGTACATATACGTACATATTTTAAACGTTTACCTGTCCTAATACTCGGACTTTCCCAGCATTATATTTATCACACTTAGGTTTTTTTATTACTATTGTAAACATTCAAATTTGACGATTTTTGTATGCATACCCTAAAGTTTAAGTAATTGTAATTTTTCAGTTATATTTGTTCTTCGGAAGAAGACATAGTGTGTTTGTTTCATTTCATAGTTTCAATTAAAATGGCTAATTCAGTTTTCTCTCCAGTGAAACGAGCGAGCAAATGTCCATTTTCTGTTAACGAAAAGAATATTATTCTTTATGTATATGACGCCTTCAAACATCAAAATCCTCTGTATAGCGTTGATACTGTGGTGGAAATGTGTTCGCAAATGACGGGTGTTTCAAAAACGTCGATATATAAATTAAGGTGTGAACGAAAAAGTGGAGCTGTAAAACCACCTATACCATATTCAGGAAGAAAGACGGTGCCTATCGATGAAGACTACAAACTTATAATTAGAAGAACAGTACATTCCTTTTATTTTAATAAGGAAATACCAACCATCGACAAAATTTTAGGAGCCTTGAAGCAAGACCAAAATATGTCTCCAACGATAAGCAGGAAGAAATTGTGGACAACTTTAAAACAAATGAATATCAGCTGGGAAAAACAAAGCAGAAAATCGCTCCTAATCGAAAAAGATGAAATTATTTGCTGGAGGAGACATTACTTAAGACAGATAAAGCAGTTTCGAAGTGAGAATAGAAAGATTTATTATCTGGACGAAACATGGCTTAATGAAGGATATACGGTTGGGAAGATTTGGCAAGACAAAAATATTTCAAGTTTTCGTCACGCATTCTTAGAAGGCTGGGCCACCGGACTAAAACCACCATCTGGGAAAGGAAAGCGACTGATTATTACACACCTTGGAAGTGTTGATGGTTTTGTTGAGGGCGGTTTGTTAATGTTTGAGTCAAATCATTCTGGCGATTACCATGAAGACATGAATGACGATGTGTTCGAAGAATATTTTGAACAAATGTTAGATCTCATTCCACCTAATTCTGTGATAGTGATGGACAATGCGAGTTATCATTCCAGAAAAGTTGACAGAATACCAACTAATTCATGGAGAAAAGCGGATATTATTCAGTGGTTTAGACAGAATAACATACCATTTGATGAAAGTATGGTGAAAAAGGAACTGTTGTCCATAGTGTCCTCAAATAAAGCTCGTTTCACCGAGTATATAGTTGACAAAATTGCACAGAAACGAAATATTACTATTCTTCGTCTGCCTCCGTATCATTGCGAGTTAAATCCCATTGAACTTGTTTGGGCCCAAGTAAAAAGTTATGTAGCAAGGAGAAACACAACGTTTAAAATGAAAGATGTTAAAATTATCTTTGAGGAATCTTTAAAAAATGTCGGTTCTGAAAAATGGCGTAAGTGTATTGAGCATGTTATAAAATAAGAAGAAAAAATGTGGAAACTAGACCATTTATTGATCTAATTGTAGAGCCTTTAATTATA
The DNA here is from genome assembly GCA_016904865.1 of Pissodes strobi. Taxonomy (NCBI): domain Eukaryota; kingdom Metazoa; phylum Arthropoda; class Insecta; order Coleoptera; family Curculionidae; genus Pissodes; species Pissodes strobi. The sequence continues at coordinate 116,985 of MU184068.1, read as the reverse complement.
TCCTTGGAACATGACGAAGATTCGACGGATTTTTCTGACGACGAAAATGATATACCATAGTTCTCTACATAACTGTTTACACAAAATCGCAATTCTTATACCTTATTATATAAATATTATATGTGATAAAATGTTACAGTAATACTAACTGTTTTTGAATATACATAAATAAGTGAATAAATAAAAGTACTTAGGTAAAACAGGTATTTTAAATTAAATATCCAAACGTACGCTACTGAAGGTAGAAAATGGCCCCTTTGCTAATAAAGCCTATTGTTTGCAGCGGGATTGCCATACAAAACAGGGTGGAATGGTTAAAATATAATACAGCAGGCTATAACAGCTGTGGCTAAATATTTAGAAATTACAAAAATTTATTTGACCACTCTGTTAGCGTTTTGCATTTATAAGTAGGTTTTATTACTCCGCACCATTTCGAACTAGAGTATAATACAAATACATCGTTAACCTATACTTAGAATATAGTTAATTTACATTAAGAAAAGCGGCAACTTCAAGCGAATTGTCAGCAAATCGAATCAATAAATTTAGAATTAATAAACCGATGAGTGCAAAATACAGCATCTTTTTTTCTAAATGCGACATATAAATTAAATTTTAAAAATATATGACACCGGCAAAATAGGAGTGTTACAATAGAGGAAGTGAAAGGTGCTATAAAACTTCAGAAAAATTACAAGGTTAAAGGACCAGAGCAGATTCACGAGGAAACCTTTAAATTTATCGGCAATGCAGCTGATAGGGGCCTAAAACATCTTACATCCTTGTTCAACTCAATATACGAATCTGGGAAAATACCAACTGAGGCTGAGGCTGAGGTCGACGTTCATCACTTTACCAAAGAATCCGAACGCTTCTCAATGCGACGACCACCGAGTGCTAAGCCTGATGTCGCACATCCTCAAGGTCTTTCTCCGTATCCTTCCCACCCGCATATACGCCAGATGTGAGGGACAGGTTTGCAGAAGGCAATTTGGATTTAGGAACGGAGTGAGCAGGCTCTCTTCTCTCTCAACGGTCTCACACAGCGAGTCAGAGACATGAAAGTCGACATGTACATACGCCTGCTTTATTGACTACCGGAAAGCTTTCGACTCTCTCGCGCACAAGAAGCTCATTGAGATTCTAAAATACCCCGGAGTCTATGCGGTAGATCTGAGCATCATCACGCAGCTGTACTGGCATCAAACTGACTGCAGAGATTAGGGTAGAAGGTATAACATCCTAAGAAACAGAAATCAGGAAGGATGTTAGACTGGGGTGTGTCCTCTCCGCTCTCCTCTTCAAGGAAGGATAAGAACTATTAGCAAAGATTTTTTAAACATTTATTTTGACTTTATCTATATGTTAAAGTACATACCAAAAAACGTAAAACAATAAAAATATCTATTCAAAATAAAAACAAAACAAAAAATATAGCGAATTTTTGATAACAAAAACAAATCAAAAGATAAAATAAATTTCTTGGTGAAGCATGTATTTCAAAATTGATTTTATTTTTTGACTGTTTTAAAGTTAAATCCCTAATGATGTTAAATGAGTCAAATAATAAAATCAATTTTTCTTTTTTTTTGCTAAATCTATCTATAATGTTTTCTACGTTGAGTTCAATATTTCTATAAATGTACATAAGGGCAAGACCGTTAAGTCTGTCTTGAGCAATTATTGTAGAACGAAGGTACGATTTTGACAATCTTAAAGTAGAGAAACTGCGCTCTTTAGTTGCAGCAGAGAGACTGCTTAAAATTTTTAAACATTTGTAAATAATAGGAAATTTATCTTCACTGTAATATCTTAGAGCTTCATTCCCACAATCAGAAGGATTATTAATTAATTTAAATAACTGTATGTCACCTGTTAATTGCGTTATAGAAACCTTGCCAATAATGGAGCCAAACATGTCGATTATTTTTGACAACTTTTCAGACAGATACCTCATATCAGTAATGGAAGCAAGGTTTTTGGAACTAATACACTTAAAACAAAAGAATTTAATACTATTTCAGAAAACCCTTCTTTCAAATCTGCTATTACGAAATCCAAAGCAGGTAAAAATACTACTCTTCTCCAATAATGATTTGGTGTTAAGTCATTTGAATCTAAAAAGTTATCCCTGTCGGATTGTCTTGATGTCACACGAGGCATTTTTAATTCTACATCAAGAATATCCATAAGTTTAGATGCTTCTTTCAATATAAAAGTTTCAAAATAGGCGTATGCATTTGCTCTTTTTGAATTTAAAGTTTCAATTAATAATTTTATTTTGGTTGTAGCTGACTCTATGTCAATATTTGTCAATACAAAAAGATTTGTATAAATCGCTAAAAGTTCCCCATTTCTAAGTAATTTACTGTCAGGGACATAAAAAGGTAATACCTTAGAGTTTTTACATAAAAAACAGTGTACGAAAACCAAATGTTATTCAGAAACCAAATGGGAAAGAAAAAAATCTGCCGACGAAAATTAAATATGGGAGATTCAAATTCAAGATGTGGCAGCATTTCCCGAACCGGGACGGCGGGGGACTCGACTGAATCCTGTTCAACACCATTTAAATTTCAACTTCACCAAATTTTAACTTTTTATTCCAAATTTCTTTAATACCCCCATTTTCGGCACAAATTGACTACCTATACTAACAGCCGAGCCACCTTGGGCCATGAACCAGATTGATACGGATTCGCTACGACGCCAAACACTGTCGGCAAAATTGGAAATTTGTCTCCAGTGAATCTACCGTATATTTATTTATACCGTGCCTAAACAGTATGAAATAATACGTATCATACACGGCGTGAACTGCTATTACAGTACTCGATTCCAGTTAGTTAGTTAGTACTTTTTTGCTTTCGAGATTCCATATTTTTGCTAAAAAGTTTAGTCAGCCTAAACAAAAAATTAGGTGATTTTTAAGGAGTGTCTCATTCCGGCTCTCGTTAATGTATTTTAGGGCCCCCAAAGCTTCGGTAATGCCTAGTGATGAGATGCTCAAGCGCCAAAATTAGTTCCATCTATTAGGGCGGGGTTGCGGGAGCCTCTTTCGAGTAGCGTATATGATACGGGAATGCCTCTCAAATATGGGAGGGTTTTTGAATGTTGGGCACATACACAAAAGGAAAATCCTATACCACTCAGCGAACGGTGCGGAGAAGACGGTGGACGTTGAACTTGAAGCGCGTAGGTTGTAGTTTTCGGGAAAGACATTACTCGGAAGTCCATTCCAGAGCGAGGCAGTCTCGGAGGCAGTCCTCCAGATAAAGGAGCCCCGTAACAGCGACGTACTAGGTATTCGCAACTGAATCGTGTGTTGGTGAGCAGCGTGAGTCTGACGGGTGTTTCTGTTTGGCACAAATCTGGATGGAATCATAAGTACCAGCTCGTTCTTAACGCCTTCCGTAGCAGTATCGATAGTAAAGAGATAGGTCCGCCAATTTTCTTCGATGTTCAAAGCTATCAAGGTCTTTAGTCAAGTCTGGGTCATCCACAAAACGGACTATTTACTACTACTGATTACTTGTATAGAATCCAATAACTTTAGCAAGTGTCTGAGTGTCAATTTCCACACATGAGAACAGTATTCCAGAGATGGTGAGGTGTATACAACTTTTTTGCTCTATAGAGTGCTTCTAGCTTTTGTGCTGCTGCCTTGACGTTTTTGGTTACGTGATTACGTCAAAACATGTTGTTTTTTACGTTGATGCCCAGCAAGCTTATGGCTGAGGCCATAGTCAGTGTTTGTCCTGTCATTGATGTCAGGTCCAGCAGTGTTTGCTTTTTTTGGGAAGACAGCTGCTTCAGTCTTTCCTGCATTAAACTGGACATTGTTTTCCTCACCTCATTCCACGATGGCGTTCATATCCTCATTGATGGCAGCAATCTGATTTTCTCGCTCGGTCATTGAAGTCCGCAACATGAACGAGGAGATAAGGGTGCTGAGGTCTGCAAAGCTGTAAATAGAATTGTTTGTACTTTCTAAGAGGTCGTTGAAATAGAGCAGGAACAGTGTGGAAGATAATATATCCTCCCTTGATTTTAAATTCTTCAGAGAGATGTTCATCAGTACCAATTGGGATGCCCCGATCCCTTAAAAAATTGAAAAGCCATAGAAGCAGTGCTGGTAGTAGTAGTATGCTGTCAACTTGCTTAACAATCCGTCATGTCCCCTATCAAATGCATTGGATATGTCGACATAACCATAACCAGTCAGACTTTAATGAAATTTGTGGAAAATGATTTTGGCTGCTGATAGTTTGGGTTAATAGTCAACATTAAGAAAATACGTTATTGGAAAGATGTTTGCTATTGTGCTAGATGAAATGAAGAACAAATAGGACGTCACTATATCTAAATCGACAAAACAACTGATTTGGGCGGTTGTTATATAGTTAATTTAATGATCGAAAAACTCACAAAAGAAGACACTGGAAAAGCATACCTCATAGCTGTAAAAGAGCTGGAAAAAACAAATAACCTTACAGCGACCCGTTTTATTCAAGAAACATTGACACATTACTTTTCGCCGAATTCACTTCCGATAGGTAAAATTCTTATACTGTTGTTCGATATTGCGCGGTATATGGCAAAGGCAGGACGGAATTTAAAAATATTTTTTGAAAATTTAATTTATGATACATGCTTAGCTTACGGACGGAAATTATTATACAATTATTACAACGCGAATTTGCTCGGAGTACCAGTTCCACCTGACCCTGTCGTGAAATATGGTACCTGGTTCCGTGCGGCAATATTTTATGCAGATAATTTCCAAATAGGTGAGGTAGGAAAAACAGTAGCAGGGTCATTTTATCTCAGATCAACCAGAGGTTTGGCAAGTGACTTCTCCGGTTTTGATAATTTTTGGTACAGTCATTTTACCCATCTAGTAGCTGAGAAATCACAAATTTTACATTTTTCTGACAAGTGGTTTTTTTTAATTGATTTTTGAAAATCAAAAGAAGTGACCATTTTCGCTAAACATATACTAAGAGAAATCGAGATATCTGAAGAACTAATTACGCTAGAGCAGTGTGACACGAGATTCGCCATACCTCTCGATGGCTTTGGTCCACAGGTAAGTCACGTAAGTCAGGAGATCTCTCCTTGATCTGTGCTTGCGGAAGCCATACTGGCTATCGCTTATTGTGCCTTATGATTCAAGATATTTTAATAGTTGTTCGTTGATCAGTTTCTCCATGACTTTGGATATGATGAGAACTGAGGTAATTGGACGGTGGTTATTTGGAATCGTGTTTTACCTTTTTTCGGGATTCATTGCACCTGAGCGCATTTTCAGCTCGAAGGAAAGCATGCGGATCTGACAGGGAGGAAAGCCTGCATAGTGGAACTTTTAGTTCAGCAACACATTTCTTAAGCACATTTGCGGGAACGGCATCCGGTTATGTGGCCTTATAAGTGTCTAGGGTTTTGAGTATACGAAATGCCAGACCTGGCATTTAGGCTATTGTAAAGTAAATAGTAAAGTAAAGTAAATATATTACATGCATTACAAAATTTTTGTTTGCACAAGTCAGTTTAAAATGGTCTAAAACCAATTATATCCTAAAGAATTTTAAAAACATTTCATGATAAAATTAATTAAGACTAAGATTAAATATTCCTGAAGGTACCCAATTGGGTCACAAATATAATTAAAATAACCTAACTAAACACAGTGAAACACAAAATGAAACAAATAAAATTAAAACAAACAAAATTGACACTATTTAAAAACCTATATGGACAGGGCTGCGGCCATATACTCTGATATGCTATAAAATGCACAATCCAGCAGATAGTTTTTCACAACAGACTTGAACTTTATCAGATTCAGACTCTTGGTGGTCGTATTAAGCTTATTATATGCATTAAGCAGAAGAGAATTATTTTTTGAAACTTGCAGACGGAGCAACTTGGGCCTTAGTTGGTTTGCACCTCTGGTGTTGTGTTCATGAATGTCTGCATTCATTGAAAAGTTTCCCTTGTTACCATGAATCTCCACCAGAGACTTATATATAAACAAACTTGGTAGAGTTAAAAGTCTATAAAAAAACGAATAGAGGTTTACAATGGTCCCTGTAACCTGCCCCAGCAATAATTCGAACTGCTCGCTTTTGCTGACGAAAAGCTCTAACAGCATTACCAGAATTTCCCCAGAGTAAAATGCCATATGATAAATGACTGTAGAAAAACGCATAGTAGGCAGTAAGCAAAGTTGGTTCATCTACAAAGTGTTTTAGCCTCCTAAGAAGAAATATATTTGTTTACAGTTTTCGACAGAGTTGGTCTATGTGCAGGTGCCAATTTAGTTTGTCATCGATAGTTATGCCCAATAATTTGACGGAGTCGTCAGAGAGTATACGAGGATTTGAAGAAATAATGAGCCTTTGATGTTTTTGCGCGTTCATGCTAAGTTTATTTAGATTAAACCACTCCTTTGCCTTCTCTAGTAGTGCAGTCATTTTGGTGTTTAATAATTGGAGACTAGAGGCTTTTGAGATCAAGGTTGTATCATCTGCAAAAAGTATGCAGAGAATTAGCCCAAGGAAGTATGATAAGTCATTAATATGAATGTATGAATAGGAGAGGTCCCAGAATTGACCCTTGCAGGACACCATATGATACTCTCTGAGGGCCTGACATATCACAGCCATGGCCTACCAATTGTAATCTGTCAGACCGATATGACTCCAGAAACCTCAGTGCTGTGCCCCTAAACCCATAACGGTGCAACTTAAACAGAAGCCTCTGGTGGTCAACACAGTCGAAGGCCATGCTGAGGTCACACAGCGTAATACCTGCAATTTCACCCTCTTCAAAGCCCTCCACTATGCTGCCCACCAGCTGCATAACAGCTTGGATAGTGGAATGATTTGGGCGGAACCCGAACTGACAGGGACTGAGAATCATATTCCTTTCAATAAACTTAACCAGCCTGGGCTTGAGCAGCATCTCGAAGATTTTTCCAAATATGGGCAGGATGGATATTGGTCGATGGTTCTCTGGATTTTCCTTGCTCCCTTTCTGTTTAAAGATAGGCACAACTCTGGCGGATTTTAAATATGATGGACAGGCGCCCTCCGCTATACAAGAATTGAAGAGATGGGTTAGAGTTGGAACGAGAAATGCTTTTGTGGCCGTAATTATCTTACTGCTTAACTCATAAATATCGAGAGCAGGAGAGTTTTTTAGGTCTCTGATCGCGTTTTCTACATCTTGGTGGGACACAGGGCCCAAGAAAAAAGAATTTGAGCAGACAGGTATAATGACATCTGAATCATTTATATTGGGAGTTGGTAAGTCTTGGATAATTTTTTCAGCAATATTTGAGAAGAATTCATTAAAATCTTCGTTTGATATTTGTGATTTTACCATTGGCTTGTTTTTATTTGATTCATAATTTATTATTTTCCAACAGTCTTTAGTTTTATCTGTTGAATTAGTTAAGTAAGTGGAATAGGCCATGCATTTTGAAGAATTAATGTTTTTTCTATATTCTTTTTTGTAAGATTTATAGGCGTTAGTGCTAGTCTCATCTCTATAATGATTGGCTACTGTTTTAAGTGCATGAAGTGTGTTTCTCATTTTTTAAATATCATCATTAAACCAAGAAATGGGCTCTTTTCGTCCCTTTGAAGAGGTTTTTTTTTTAATGGGAAACATTCGTGAATACCGTCTTTATATACATTGATTAAAAACGCAGATAACCATTCACCAGAACTGCAACTGTAAAACTTTGTTAAGTCTGTGGCTTGGAGCACCTCAAGCAATTTATTCAAGCCCCTACCTGTAATGTACCTCTTATAAGCCCTGCACTCACCATTTGGTAATTGGGATTTACTTATTGAAAAAGAAAAATTAAAATCAATACCATAGTGGTCAGAAAGACATGGATCTAAAACACTCGCCCGCACACCGTCACCAGTGATATTTGTTATTATGTTGTCAATGCATGTGCCAGCGGAGCTACATACTCTTGTATATTCCTCAAGCAGAACCCCCATATTAAAAGAGGACAGAATGCAAATAAGATCTTCAAGGACAGGACATGGGTTTAAAAAATCTACATTAAAGTCACCTGCCAAAATTATGTCTGAATATTTCAGGGATAGATCGCTAAGCAGTTGCTCCAAATTGGACAAAAATTCCTGCATGTTACCATTACCGGACCTGTATAGGCAGACAATTACACATGAACCTGAAATTTCAATTCCACAAAACTCAGCAGTAACCTCCTTACAGTAACTGTTTAAGTTAACAGGCTTACAAAAATTAAACACTTTTTTGTGGACATATATAGCCACACCCCCATGTATGTTTGTGGTCCTACAAAAAGAAGACAAAAGACAATAACCTGGCAAATTTATGCAGTTAATTTTTCCACATGATAACCAATGCTCTGCAAGACAAACTATGTTGTAACACTTAGACTCTAGAAATACAGATAATTCTTCAACTTTATTAGGAAAGCATTGTATATTTATATAAAAAATGTTACCCTTTTGACATAAATTGTTATTAGAGGCGTTGACATTATTGATTACACTCGGAATCTTCTGCTGTAGAGTCCTCTCTGAAAATTTTTACCTCGCTGGTAATATTGAGAGTTTCCATATCCATTATTGTTAGCTCGGTTTCCATTATATCTCCAATGGTTAAGGTAGACATCTTTGGGCCAGGCATCAGGTAGAAAAACTTAACTCACATATTCATTGGGCACAAAAAGCTTAAAGGAATTTGCCCTCCCATTAGATTTGAGTTTAATAGTGGTCAACTCATCGATGGGAATATGCGGAAATGCTTGAAGAATATGAGCCTTCACATTGTCTTCGGATGCATTTAAGCTTAAGTTAGACAGATGGAGAGCTGTCTTTGGGCGAGCCGCTTTAAGAACTTTAAGAACTTCAATTTGCTTATTAATTCCTTTTACTGTAGTTGTTCTTGGTCTGTGAACTGAATCTTGTGCAGCGGCCAATACACCTGGCTTTTCAGGAACATCTTGGCGGATTTGTTCTGGATTGCTTGGTATATTATTAGTTTTGGCAGATAAAGGAGAGCTATTTAGGTCTATGTACCTCTGAAGATGGGCTGAAGTGATCGCCTTTTGTACATCAAGCTGGTCTACAAAATTATAATCTGGCTTCTGTTTACCTACTTCTAGCGTAGTCTTGGGTACTGAGTCGCTTGACTTATTAGGGGTTTTCTTATTGTTTGATGCTGGCTTCATGGGAGATGGTGGTTTTATTGCTGCTTTCTGCTTGGACAGATTTTCAAACTTCTTGCCCAGCGACCTTTCCAAACTACCCAGTCTTTTGTCAATTCCCAGTCTTAATTCCTTCGTCAAGTCTGAAAACATTTGTTGGTTTAATTCCTCCACTGTCATTTTTAGTTGTTCTAGGAATGTATTGGTGTCATCATTTATAGAAGAGGTTTTTACCGGGTTCCTAACTGAGGTAATGCATTTCTCACATGCAAATGAAAGAATTCGTTTATTTAGCCTGGTTACATGGGCTTCAGAAGTTGACAGTTTCGAACAGGATCTGCAGTGTGTGTCTCCACAAAAATCACAACTCATCTTAAAACTGATTTCGTCTGATGTCAGGATATTTGTGCATTTCGAACAGGATGTCATTGTTCTGTTTTCAAAATATATGAATAAGAAAACAAAAACAAAACAGTTTGTTTACAAATATCTTCTTCTGCCGGTGACGTATCCCCTAGGGCAGATGGATGGGCACTGGTTCACACCAAGAGTCTTGGCAGAAAAGAAGAAGAAGTATTAGGCCGAATGGGAAAAATTTATTAGGCCGAATGGGAAAAAAGTAATGGTGGCAGCACTGGGAACAGCTGATTCAGTGACAGCTGACAGCTCAAGGCAAACAAGAGAAATAACACAAAAAACACAAGATGCTGGCACATGTAAAAACGGCGATTTTGCAGCAATTACGGAGATCTCGGGTTTTCAAACACTTTCACAAGTTTTCCAAACTAGGATTTATTGAAAACTTCACTCTACTTCACTTTAAAAACTCGTAAAACATTACAAATCGACAAAATTGTTTACAACAAATTACACACGTCTAAAACGTCAAACGTCATTCCTTAGAATTCAATTCATTGATTATGTCATATAGAAAGGAACTAAGACGTTCACGGGTTTTTATTGCTGGAATAGATCAGTGGGTTATAAATGAAGAAAAAACCGCGGAGTGCCATTAAATTAGAGGGCGGAAATTGAAGATAGGGGTGAAAAACCACCCCCTTTGGTTTTTTTCAATATATCTCGTAAACAAACCAAAATTTCGATATATCTCATACGAAAATTTTTGTAGAGAATCAAATTTCCCATCAGAATAGCATTTTTTGAATATTAAAAAAAAAATGATGCCGAAACAGTCGAAACAAACTTGAAAATTTTGATTTTTGATTTTTTTTTGCTTTTTCGCCTGTATCTTTTCTTTGGGCTTAGATAGGTATAGGGATTGCTTCAGATAAAAAAAATAGATTAAATTTCCTTTAAAATGGTGGGCGGAACAATTTTTTTGCATGAAAATCAACCTAGATATGGTCATTTGAACCTTGCTGTTTTTTTTGGCATTTCATCCCTCTTGTACGAATATTGTTTTTGTTCGCATTTTATTGCCAAAATTACGGTTTTATTCAATTAAAAAAAGTTTTTTTTACGTTTATTATTTCGTAATACATGACAAGTACGACAAGTTAATGTTTGGAACAATGGTGCTACTACATTTCAACAATATTGTCAAACTGCATATCGATATCATCATCTATCTTTAGTAATATCGTCTTCTGCAATATCAGTTTCTTGTATATTGTCACAATTAATCCATCCCCATGCATTCTTTACAAAAAATTGAGCAAGTAATATTAATTTTTCTGCAACCACAGTTACCAGGGCATTTTCATTCTCAAGAAGGCTTAACCCACGGCCGTGGCGTTACTCCTACTTCTACTGCACGATGGATAGGTAGTATTCCGCTGCAGATAGTTATTGCCGAACAACTAGAAACATTTTGTAACTTTAAATTAGATGGTACATCACATCAGCACAAAGATGCTGGAACCTCCCGCATTCAGAGAGATGCAGATGATGTAAAAACTTTGTTGGAATGGTTCGAAGAACTCCCTCCTTTTCTGCAATCAAGTGATTTGACTTCACTGAGCACTGGCGTGATCGGAAGTTCGGAAATTGATTGTCTCGAAGCACAAGAAAAAGGAATTGCTCTAATTCCAGACGTGTTTAAGGGCACAATTGATGACGTAAAATTTAAAAAGGCAGAGAAAGCCCTGCCGCTAAAGAGTGCATTTTCAAAAAATAGATTAAATGCAGACGATGTTGTTGTCGACTCTGACACACTCTTTAGAAGAATGCTTCTATGCAAGCCTTCGGATGCTGAATTCGAAAAGTATTATGAATTTGAATTAGCGCCGTATTCAACATCGATTTTTGACGGATTCAATATGAGGAAGAATACTAAATCAGATTTGTATGAATTTTTTACACCACTTGAAGATGCTCCTCTCGATAATACTCACCATGTTATTGATGGTGGGTATTTAGTACATAAAATCGTATGGAACAGTAATGAAACTTTTGCAGACATAAGTACAAAATTTATTTGTCATTTGCAAACCTTTTACCCCGAATGTACTGTTGCTTTTGATGGTTATCCAAGCGGCTCAGACACCACTACGAAAAATGCAGAGAGGCTGCGTCGAACACAGCAAATTGGTCTAGGAGTTCAAATTAGAGATGACTTAAAACCACTAACAAAACCAGACAACTTTCTATCAAACGAAAGCAATAAAAAGAACTTCATTGCATATTTGATTGAAAATTTGAAGGAAGTATATATTGATGCAGTGCAAGCAGATGAGGACGCAGATTTTCTTATTGTCGAAAGCGCAAAAGAGAAAGCATCAATGTTAAAAAATGCTGTTATTGTTGGACAAGATGTGGACCTTCTCATTATTTTATCTCAGTTACAAGATGATAATGTATATTTTTGGAAACCACACATCGGTAAAGTAGCGTCAAAATTGTTTGATAGAAATAGTTTTCATTTTCCTCATTTGCAGAAGTATCTAGGATTTATACATGCCTACGACTTCAGCTTTCTATAACATTGGCAAAAAAAATATATGAATTTTATAACTAAAATTTGCCATGTATGTCATCATGGCAATATTCTTACGTGACAATGCAACTGAACAAGATAGCTTTACCTCTGCATCGGAATACATTGTTTGTATGGGGCAAAGACCAACATGAATCTGAGCAACTGCCGATTTTTAAAGTTTTGTAAGCTGTCTAAAAATGCCAAGTTTTCTTCACCACCAACACGTGATGGTATCAAACAGCATGGCTTGAGGACTTATCGTCAAATGCAGCAGTGGAAAGGAAATATCTTGAACCCTCTGAGTTCGGGTTGGAAAAGGTCCAAGTACGGGTTAATTGCGATTCGCACAACGGCACCTTCAGCGCCAGAGATTTTGCTGAAAAAAGTTGCTTGTGGTTGCACTACAGGTTGCCATGGTAACTGTGGTTGCAGAAAAATGAATATTACTTGCTTAATTTTTTGTAAAGAATGCATGAGAATTAATTGTGATAATATACAAGAAACTGATATTGCAGAAGACGACATTACTAAAGATATAGATGATGATATCGATATGCAGTTTGACAATATTGTTGAAATGTAGTAGCACCATTGTTCCAAACATTAATTTGTCGTACTTGTCATGTATTACGAAATATTAAACGTAATAAACTTTTTTAATCGAGTACAACAGTAATTTTTTCAATAAAATGCGAACAAAAACAATATTCGTACAAGAGGGATGAAATGCCAAAAAAAAATAGCAAGGTTGAAATGGCCATATCTCGGTCAATTTTCATGCAAAAAATTGTTCCGCCCACCATTTTAAAGGAAATTTAATCTATTTTTTTTAATCTGAAGCAACCCCTATACCTATCTAATCCCAAAAAAAAAAGATACAGGCGAAAAAGCAAAAAAAAAAATCAAAAAAATCGAAATTTTCGCTTTTTTTTTCAAGTTTGTTTCGACTGTTTCGGCATCAATTTTTTTTTAATATTCAAAATATGTTATTTCGATGGGAAATTTGATCCTCTACAAAAAGTTTCATATGAGATATATCGAAATTTTGGTTTGTTCACGACATATATTGAAAAAACCAAAAGGTTTTTCACCCCTATCTTCAAGTTCCACCCTCTAATTTAATAGCACTCCGCGGTTTTTCTTCATTTATAACCCATTGATCGATTCCTGTAATAAAAACCCGTGAACGTCTTAGTTCCTTATTGCCCTGTTTTTTAAGACGTAATCAATAGCCATTGAGGAGTTCATTCTCGGGATAGTTGGGGAGTCTTTTCTTGAGGTTCTAAGGCAGAATTTGATGCAGAAATTTTTGCAAGAATGTTGGCGTTTTTCCGCTATTGAGTCATCACCTTTGGTCAGTGGTGGGATTGACGTCTTTGAGAAGCCTTGATTGGCAGCTTTGGTAACTGACCGAAAGGACCTTGGTCCGTTAGGACAGTTGAGAAGCTTGTTTTTGATATGCACGTTATATCCCTCCTTGCTCTCGTCAGTGGCTCGCTTACACTGGTTTCTAGTCGTGATGTTTCGGCTCTTGGATCTTGGTGCCATTTGCGGTAGGCGACATTTTTAGCATTTATCGTTCTTGAGCAGCTTTTCCTAAACCATGTTTTACCGTTTGAGATATGTTTTATAGAAGAGGGTAAGAAAGCTTCCATACCAGCTACGATAACTTGAGTTATCTCATCAGCAGATTTAGAGTTGTGGTTCATAAAGCAGACATCTTTTTAAGGAAAAGTAAGATAAAACTTGCGAAGATCACGTCACATAGCAGATTTGTAGTGCCGAGATACCTGTGGTTGGGAGTGGACCAAAGCTAGCACTCTACCATTTGAATTAAACAACATCTTACCCGTAATGGGCGGCTGAAAATCACACTCACATTATTTATGCTGAAATGTCGAATCTAAAGAAAAAAACAGGAGAGTAGTGCTAAATACACGAAATCTCACACTGATGACGTCAAATAATCGATAAATTTGGACAAAAAACACAAATTAAATGCCACACATACAGTGGCGGACTAACAACTTGTGAGACCCGGGGCGGTTAAATATTTGGGGGCCTCTGAAGGGCGTATGTAGGTCCGAGCTATGGGGGGAGAGGGGCACTGAGCTGCTCTGCCCGCTGGAGGCCTATTCGCCGAAAGTGGAAAATGTTAATGGTGCCACGCCCCATTTTTACCCAAAAGTAGTTAAAGAAACACTCCTTCCACGAGCGGACGAAGCGGATTTTACCATGAGTTCATGGGGCAACTTTGTATATTTGTTTAGGATATGTTTCCTTTAATGACAACCAAAAAGGGCCACTTTTACAATTTAAATTCACAACAACTAAAAAACCTCAATAAAACAATAACTCCGTGACAGGTTTTATTTCTAACTTGATTTCATATACAGCGCCCGCCATAAAGTTGGGTACATATCTGCAACTTATTATTTTGAAACAATCACAAAAGCTTCTATTTCCATTTCCTCCCATTCGTTTTCGTTGTTTAATTAGGTTTTAATGTATGGCGTATGGTATATATTAAGGGAAAAGTTTTTTATATTTTTATATTTAGTTTAAACAAAAAAGTTTTTTGATTTTATATATTTAAATTGGGCCCATCCAGCCTTGCCCCACCGCCCCCTCCTTAGTCCACTACTGCACACATTCAATATGTCTCCAATTTGGCTTGCATGTTTTGCTATCTCGGACATCGTTTTAGTAGGGTTGGTTAAATTTAGAGAGTTCTAGAGAACTTTATTACAAATTTTAATCAGCCTTAAGATTTGATTTATCTTTTGATATTTTCGGAGATTAAGGGAAAAAACAAAACGGTGCATTTTTTTATTAATACATTATTAAGGCATTTTCTTGCATGTTGTAATTTTACCCAATAGGCAGCAGTCGGCAGTTTAGGTTAGTTTGGGATCAAATTGAAAAAGAAAAACAGTTTCATTGATAGTTTCTAAAAATTATGATTTATTTCGTTACAGGCGTGTACTGCCCACAGTGGAACCTGGATACCTAAGACCCTTAATTCCAGCAAACGCTCCAGAAAAGCCGGAGAAATGGGAGGACGTGCTGAAAGATGTGGAGAGAGTGATAATGCCAGGAGTAAGTTAAACTTTTATCAAAATGATGTGAAAGTGGATATTTTTATAGCCCAGGTTGTCTATTTTTTAACTGGAACAATGCGAATGAGTCCACATAAATAGGAGTTTTGTTTATCAGTAGACTCTAAAGATTTAAACTCCTTCTATTATTTTGCTTACCCTCCACAAGCATCTTATGGGAACACTCTAAACGTTTGCAACCGCATTCTCTGTCAATTTCATTGCTTTGCAGGTTAATTTTTTTTATCCACATCTGTTAATCTGCCATGTTTTGGTCTTTTTTTTTTTAAGAAGCCACCAGTGCACACTCTCACAATCACTTAAGTCACCTTCCATGGTAGAGCAATGTTCCTAACAATGTTTACCAATGAAAAACATGAAGAATATATAGAACTTATAACGTTATTCCCCTGTATGGGACATTTTTCTTATTTAATATCTCCTGACTTATCGTGTTCTTGCCCTGGGAGGTATTTTTAGAACAAAATTTAACATATTTTCCATCGGATGACGGATGACGTTAATATTTCAATTTCACTAAAAATTTACTTTATCCATTATTTCTTCTTAATTTGGCTTACAATGTTGAGAAAATTTAAATAATAACAATATTTGTTATTGCCCGAATATTGCTGTGATGTATTTTATTGGCTATAAATCTAACTGTATCTTAATGAAACATCTATATCTTAATGAATCTCATTAAAGTCCAGGTAGTAAATGTTTAATAAATCAATTAAAAAAAATAATTTTATGCAATATACGCATACGTTAGCTGATTTAAATTTACTTATATTAATGTTAATATATGCATTATATTCCTGATAAAAACTCGAAATGCGAAAAAAATCAAGCAAAAAAAAATGTTTGGTCATTGTTGACTAATTTTAATTTTCCATCTGAATAACACCAAAGTCATTGTCTTTAGACAAATAAGCAACAATCTAAAGATCTATTAAACGACGTGTGTGTTACAACATCTACCATTTATTTATTGCCAGGTCACTCACTGGCATTCACCCAGATTTCACGCCTATTTTCCTACGGCCAACTCGTACCCTGCCATTGTTGCCGATATTCTCAGCGGTGCCATCGCCTGCATCGGATTTTCATGGGTAAGTCATTGCAAATGTTTTAATACTCTATAATTTTCTTTCTAATATCTTAAAAGGGAATCAGTCGATTTCCAAAAATTAAACGACAAAATGTAGCCAATATAATAGTTGTTTATGTATTTGGGACGAAAAGTGAAGCTTTTAGGTATGAGTACATTTTTATGGCACACGCGAAGCCGAGGCCCTAAAAATTTACGAGTAGCCAAGAATAATAAACTAGAAAAGGATGGTTACTTCCCATAAGATCCTATGTTCACTTACTATCGCCTCGTGCCCCGCGGTCCCGTCACCCACATAGTCGTCGCTGTGACGTTGCTGCGCGAGGAACGACCTTCGTTTCCCCATTGCTGTCATTGCATCTTCTACGTTTTCGTGTGTGTTTTTAGCTTTTTTGGTGATATTTGCGGATGTTTTAAAACCACTGATAGTTGTGTTTTGGTGCTTTGAACATTGAGAAACTTGATACTTGTTATATTTTTCGTTTGATCCTAAAGAAAATCCCATAAAATGGGGATTAAAGCAGAGGCCATAGTGCCTGTTGCAGAGTATTTTTCAGTGTAGTGTTTTTATTGATTTTTTTTTTTATTAAATAAGATAGGATGACCAAAAAAATATCCCTTTAAACAAATTAAACGTGATTTTTATATTAAGGAAATTATGTTTGATTTGTTTAGAGGAAAATTGTTAAAGACAATTTTCTTACAAATGAACTTTTTTGGCATAAGACTTAAAGCGAATATATCACTTAATGTAATTCTTATTAGACCTGATTTCGGCTAATGCTGACCATTTTCATGGAATGACACCTGGTTTCGGCTACTGCTGATAATTATCAGGGATTTAGACATGGTTTCCACTAATGTAAGTCATCTTCAGGATTTAGACCAATTTCGACTCTTGTTCAGGGAGTTTGAACGGGTTTTGACTAATGTAAGACATATTTAAGGATTTAAACCAGGTTTTGACCAAAACTGTTTTTGGCTGACATACATGGATTTCGATTAATGCTGCATTTTTAGGGATTTAGAACAAGTTTCGGCCAATGCTGATTATTTTCAAAATTGCAAATCTAGTTTTAGCCAATACTGACCATTTTTCAGAGATTTAGACAAGGTTTCGACTAATTTTAGACATTTTCAGGGATTTAGGCAAGGTTTCGACCTGATCAGTGATAATCTTCCAGAATTAAGACCAATTTTCAGCTAATACTGGACAGCTTTAAGGATTTTGATCTGATTTCGGTTAAAGCTAATCTCTTCAGGGATTCACAACAAGTACTGGCCAATGCTGATCATCTACAATGATTCAGACCTGTTTTTGGCCGGTACCGATCATCTTCAGGAATTTACGAGGCTTAGACTATTGTAAGACGTCTTTAGGGATTTAGACAAGAATTCGAGCATTGCTAATCAGTAATCATCTTCAAGGATTTAGACCAAGTTTCGGCTAATTCTGGACATCTTCAAGGATTTAGACCTGATTTCGGTTAATGCTAATCTCTTCAGGG
>MU184068.1:82664-99097 GCA_016904865.1 Pissodes strobi | reverse complement strand
ATTTCGGTTAATGCTAATCTCTTCAGGGATTCAGAACAAGTTTCGGCTAATGCTATTCATCTACAGTGATTCAGACTGGGTTTCGGTCCATACTGATCATCATCAGGGAAAAGACGTCTTTAGGGATTTTGCCAAGGATTCGAGCATTGCTGACCTTTAAGGATTTAGACCAAGCTTCGGCTAATCCTGGACATCTTAAGGATTTTGACCTGATTTCGGTTAACGTTGATCATATTCAGAGATTCAGAGCAAGTATCGGCCAATGTTGTTTATTTTCAATATTTGCAACCTGGTTTCGACCAATACTGATCAATGGGATTTAGTCCAGCTTATAACTATTGTCGATCATGTTAATGAATTTAGGCATTGATTTCGCTAATACTAGTCATCTTCAAGGATTTAGACAAGGTTTTGGCCAATGTAACATATCTTCGAACTGGTTTCACTTAATGTAACACATCTTTATGGATTTACACCTAGTGCCAGCTAATGCTGATAATCTTCTCGGAATGAGTCATGATTTCAACTAATGCTTTAGCCATCTTTAGACGTGATTTTGAGGAATTAGACAAGGTTTCGGCTAATAAAACACATCCTCTGGATTAAGACAGAGCTTTGGTTAACACTAGTTATCTTTAGGGATTTAGCCAAAGTTTTGTCCAGTGCTGATCATCGTCAATGATATAGACCTGGTTTTGGCTAATGCTAATCATTTGTTGGGGATTAGACTTGGTTTCGGTTGATGCTGGAAATTAGACCTGTTTTTGGTTAATGTTGATAATCTACAGGATTTAGACAAGATTTTAGCTTATGCTGAATGCTGATCATCTTCAGGGATTTAGACCTGGTTGCGACTAATACTAATAATATTCAGGGAATTAGAGAATATTTCGGCTAATGTAGGACATCTTCATTGCTATAAACCAGGTTTCGGCTAATACCAGTCACCTTCAGGTATTTGTAAAAAGTTTTGGGCCAATGCCGATCATCTTTCGGGATTCGGACCTGGCTGTTGCTAATCATTTTCAAGGAATTCTAAATTGTTTCGGCTAATCTAACATATCTTCATTTCATAATATTATAATATATATGATGATAATAATATGATCAATATATCTGGTTTCAAAGGTTAATCAATTGTTTTTTAATATATAAAGGATTTCATCTTGTGAAATATTTTTTCGTCTTAACACAGTAGAACAAAATTTAAATTTTATAGGTTTTTAACGCAGTGGACGGAAATTCCTAATTTATTCGAAATGTATTTGTTGGGGAAATACCCCAACATGTGAATTACCTTATTGTTTTTCACCGTATAGTTTGATGATACCACCCTGTATGTCCGTAGTATGATTGAGCCATAATTAAAACTCACATAGATTTATTTCACCCCAGGTAAACAGCAATTTGCGCATTGCGTATTTCGGTTACTCCTTAGTCGGAACCTGGATTGTTGGTAGAATAGATTCCATTATATGAAACAATCGCTGGAAAGCAAGTTGCCACTCTTTGTCAAGGAAAACGTTTTTGACCATTTTCAATTTAATATATCTTTGTCTCCGTCAATGTTGTGTAAACAATAATATGTCAAATAAAGAAAGGACATGTTTTATCCTCTCAAAAGTTCCGCGTCCGCGTAATTCCCGCTTTATACACCCTGCCGCGCCGCCGCCGCGTAGGGGAAACAAGATTTTGATTTTAGTGCCTGAGCAACACTCAACCGTTAAGCACCGCCCTTAGTCTTCGCTCTGCTTTTTTTAATGCAGGACATCCTCAGAGACTTAAACCAGGTTTCGTTTATTGATAACCATCTTCAGGGATTTACCCAAGCGTCCAGTGTCACCTGACAGGATGTATTCACCTGAGATATGTCTAGGTTAGCGCAGGCCAGCTTAAGTTAGGCTAGATGATAGATTGGGCTAGCAAGTTTAACGTTTTTGCTGGGGTGCTTAAAATGCAAATATCCGCCATTTTCCAATTAATAGCATGATTACGATATGTCCTGCCTTGTCTATATAATTTAGCAACAATCAATATTTAAACAAGCAAACAAAGAGTGATACAAAGAAGGAACTTAGAAACAAAGAGAAGAGAAGAAGATAAACTTGAGAATGATAAGGTTTATTGAAGTTAATTATAATTGTATGTTTTTTCCATGTTCCACACCATATTCTGCTTAGAAGTAAATGAGATGAAATTTATTATTTTCACCACTAGCAAAAGCATAAGAAACTAAAGCTTTATTCACCAAAAAGGGTACAATTTGTCCATTATATCATATACACTTTGATACACAAATATATCATTTACACTTTGATACACAAGAAACGCAGTTTTGATGACTTAATCTCATTTTAATCATATAATGAGTACACCAAAATAAAAATAAATGTCGACATGAAATAACTTCCATAAATTATTACCGTCGACAAGAAAACTCCGGTGACACGTCACAAAAACGATGATTTATTGATCTCGCTTCGGCCCGTTCAACAAGTCCTGAACAATCGGGAGCTCTTCCCATTATTTCTGGATAAAATGAAAAGCTTGTTCTCGGCCTTCCACGGCACATTTCCGATTTTGAAAGGATTTTCTCGAGCGTGCCTGCCGCTCTCTCGGAGCTTAATTTACTTATTTAAGTGAATACGACAATTATGAAAAGAACTTTGCCGACCCTTAAGGCTATAGCAGACCTTTCATGTACGAATTAAATGTGTTCTGTAGCCTTGTAGGACTTTCTTTAATAATAGCTCCTAGATCGGTCATTTCTAATATAGTAATACAGGCTTGAGTCCATGATTAACACTAAATTAATATGTAGCTTTCGTATGCTGTGTTTCCCTTTTAATAATGTTACGCATATGATACAAGAGTGGAATTAATAATAATTAATTAAAGGTATATTTATCTTATTTCAATTTATTATTATAGATTGCGAGTCCAGCGTGTACAGAACTAGAAGTAGTGATGCTAGATTGGCTCGGAAAAGCATTAGGTCTTCCGGAAGAATTCCTGGCTTGCTCAGGAGGCAAAGGTAAGGAATGATATGCATTAATATGAGTATAGAAGGAGGGGTCCTGGGACAAAATAGTGCCATTTTGGCACTTCAGTTAGCGCTATCCCATCCGGCTATATTCCACCCCATTCTTGCTGTAGGGGTGGCAACAGAAGTAAAACGAATTGTTATATAAATGACCAGACGCTATGGACCAAAAAGGGCCTTTAACATCGCATGTCTGTTTGTGTCTGGCCTAAGCTTATCTCTGGGTTTGTTTAAATACTGTTTTGTATTAAAAGCTATTTCGCGTGTTAAAGCATGTTAAATATTTTGTATTTACCACATGCCTCTCGAGATCAAATTTGATCTTAACGTTTAATTTTAGAACCCACATTTAGATCCTTTTAATGGCTTGTAAGTGTAGAAAACAAACTAAATAAATTTAACATATCATTTATTTTGCCAAATAACTACGATCTGAAATTAAAATTTTTCCAAGTGCGTTCTTCACAAGAAGTGTAACTGTAATATTTACCAGTTTTCTTTTGGTAAATGTCTCCACCATAATCTCGATATGCATACAATTTAAAGTGTGTTGTCTCTATTCATTTTCTTTATTATTTACCTGTTTCCAAAACTTTCAAGATTGTTGTATAGGCCTTATTAAAATGTTCTTCCTTATTTATGAGATATCTGAACTTTTATGCATTTTGATTGAAGAATGTCATTTATTAAGAAAGTTGTGTTTGTGTATGGATTGTATGAAACACAAAAAATAATTGTTTACATTTAGAGGAAAATCGTGTTCTATTACCAAAACTGTTGTAGTTATTTCTACAGTTATCAAATTCTTGTTTATTTCCTCATGTAAACGATCATCCTTTACGGATAGCTGTTTAAATAGAAATATCTTCATTATGTTTGAAGTTATTAGAAAATATTGCGAACAGAAGTCATTGGATTTCATCTGTTTTACACTTGCTTTTGTTTTAATGTATACATGGCATTTCCAAAAAGCAAGGTATATGCTTAATCTTATCTTAAATACAATATATACCACGTTTTAACTGATTTTAAATTAACGGTTTTTCGAAATATTGAAGGATTTAAAATTACGAAATACTATGATTTTTTCGATATAATTGCTTACCTTGTTGCGCGTAGAACCCTTTGAAATGAGCAATATAAAATAAATAGGATGTTATCTACCCTTAATGATGCGACCAGCACAACATGTGCTCCGACTGCTCGTCGGCGTGGGAGTGGGTCAAATTATTAAGTTTTGACCAGGGCGCCACCAGTGTGAAATAACTAAATCCGCAGACCCAAACTAGAAGATCCTCGGTCTTGAGAATCATTAAAGACGGTTCAAAATCAAACGACTATCAACTACAATAATTGTTTGGTTGAGGTATTTCAGAGCAAATAAAAGACGGTACATTCGTGCAGGTTTAAGTTTATTGAGCGCTCGTTAGGTTTGACGTTAACGTGTCGTCATATTTCTTTTAATAAACAGAATGATATAAATATAAACAAATGTTAAATGTCTTAAAGTGAAAGCAAATAATAATAAGTTAATATATGCTCACAAATATAGAACTAGATCAGTTGTGTGTACATACAGACTGTAATTTTAATTAAATTGAATTATAATGGATGTGAAATAGGCACATTTGGCTATGTCGGAAGGAACAATATAATATACCACATGATTACGAAAGATGAAAACCAATTTCAACAACTGAATAATAAACACAATATACTAGTATGATTAGACGACAGATACCTTTGTCGTCTCATCATACTAGTGAGAAAAAGTAATCAGGATAATATTTATTGCTATTAAACCTTGTGCGCGTCTACCATCGTATACGTGCCGCAGTTGTCCTATAACATTTTCAATCTCTTCAGTTTTTATTTTCTAATTTTTAAATTGTTGTTTCGATTTTAATTGAAATTATTTGGATAAATAAAAGTAAGAGTTAAATGTTCCTTGAGTTACCCTGTCGCTGCTCAGGTACGTCTTTTTGCGGTGACACTATAGGGGTGTGAGTTTGAATTCTGAAAATTCAATTATGTGTGCCAGGTCTAAAGTAGACCAAAAGATAAGAAAAGATAAGCTAAATTGTCAGATGACATTATTCATAATAAGACACCGATGTAAGAAAAGTAAACGCAAGAAATAAAAGATATGTTTTCCTAATAATTTTTTTTAATAACAACTTTTGACTTGCCTGTGTATTTTTCAAAGATACATTTGAATAAAAATTTCAGCTACCAATTAACAATCTCCTGTATAGGTAAGATAAAATAAGCAATATTTAATATGGACTGCTCCAAGACTACTATATAATGAGATATAATGAGCCAACCTGGCCAATATCTATTTGCAAATAATGCAAGCTGCAAACATCAAGTAAATAGGGTCCTTACGTCCCTATTTAAAATTAATGGCCCTGATAAGCTAATAGCCCATAAGTTACAATCAGTCCACTAATAAGTCAAGAATATTTCATTATATAATCAACCAAATTAACTCTGATCACAATGACTCTCAGAATCGAGCAAAATCAGATCAATGTCAAAATATTGAACTTCGATCACATCTTGTATTTAGAAAATATGTTAAAATCGGGAGATAATTGTAAAATCTAACAGACGTCTCTGAGAGAAATTCAATATATATTTAAATTTAAGGCCTAACCTAGGAAAATGTATATTTTCAATTTAAATTTAAGACTAAAAAATTATATTTTCAATTTAAATTCCAGGCCTAGGTACCCTTGGAAAAAATTAAATATAGCCAAATAGTATCACTACTTGTTATGAGTAACTAGAGTAAAGATAACTAAGAAATAATAGTTTACTATAATTTACAAATTGAAACTTCCAAATATTAACACCGAATATGTACATACAGTACAATATTTAATCACTATAATACATAGTACTCATTAACGATAATTATTTTGATCGATTAGATCAAATCCAAGTTACGACGCTGAAAGTTAAAGATATATAATCTTGTTTTGAGATACGGTAAGATAAATGTACAAGATAAATCAGCGATACGGTAAAGATAAGACAAATCTATGAGATACGAAATTTAAGAAATATTGGTTTTCCTGTTAAAAAAATTAAATAATCAGGAATTGTGAAAACATTTCTAAAAAGGATCACTTATCTTTATGGAATTCTAGACGAGAATTCTCAGGGCCCCTAACGCTTCTTCAGCAGAGTGGTTTCATAACCACGGAGTCATCCCGGTACATTTAATTTCCACTTCCCAATCAACAATTACATTGCTACCCACCAGGCTACGATTTTAGGAATGAAACTGCGTCCTGGAATCTCCCGATCCTATCCTACAGTCTCCTCATCCGCCCATATAAATTGAAATTACTATCACTCAACTAAAACCAGTTCAAATTCAGGACTCCATTAAAGTTAGAGTTAAAATTAGAGTAGAGTTAGGTAGAGTTAAGAGCTTGAAACAAAATAAAACGAACATCAGAGCTCTCAAAATTGCGTCTTCGTTCTGCTAAAAAACTTGCCCTCACTTAAATAATTACCTGTTGGTCGGCTCTCCTTCAGGTGTCGGCTAATCCATACTAAAATGCCATGGAGGCAAAAGTTATTACAACCTAGCTGCCATCAGTGTCTAGAGGAATTAAAACATTTTGACGCCTCCGTCACCGCCTATCAGCTTTTAGGCCTGAAGGCCTAATCAAAAGGGACTCGTGCATCAGCTACCTTTGGTTTTATTCACTCAGACTCACAAAAAGTGATTTCCGCAGGATGCACACGGAATCGACCTACAATATCCGCCGTTCAACTAAACATGAACTCACTTCCTAATTAGAAAATTCCGCAAAATCTCGAACAAAGCTCCTTCACAAGACATTCAGAATTATGTAACTGTCAAAACAAAGCACCTAGTTATGTTACAAACTAAAGAAAAACCGTAAAATTGCTAGATGCATTGCTGGTTGCCTATCTATATCGCCAACTCTTCATATTAAATTCAAGATAGGTGTAACCATATTCACTAGGTGCCTGCAGCCCAGTAGCGTAGACAAATCAATTACATTAAAAATAATTCCAATGGTGTTCTAGATTATATTGAAGTTTGCGAATGTAAAAAATAAATTATTTGTTTTTGGATATTTAACCGCGAATTGATATAGAAAATCAAAATTACAGTACATAAATAAACATTAACGATTCAGTTTACGATATACCGTTATGGAAAATTATTATGACAAGTCAGAACGACAATGTTTATCATTTATCACAATATAAATCAAATTGTAAGAATAAGGAAATAAAACAGAAAAACTATGAGCATTAATTGAACCACGCTAGTAAACAGTATCCCAACCAGAGGTATACCTATTTAAATTAGCACTGGTAAGCTATGCTTACACCTAAGTAGTTCCAAAATGATCTATATCAATACAACGCAGGAAGAAATAAAACATGCAATCTAATACAACGCTGAAAATACTAATAACATGCCAATAACAATATGTAGAAGACCACAAGCATTCTGTGTACATAGAAGCACAGCGAATCTGTCTACCCTGCACACTTATCTTATCTGGTCTCCGCCGATATCACCTTCTGAACGTAGGCTGCTGCTAGGCGCCTTGGGACCCATAAACTCTCAGTCGCATTTGAGGTAGTGCTTATCTGGACATCCTGTAACCCTGTGGTTGCAGTCGGTATAAAAAACAATCAACCGTAGTGATTGGTAGCTATTTGGTTAGCTACATAACTCGCTCCAAATAAAAACCCTAGCTACGTAGGGTCTTGTTGGTGATGACAAATAGGAACAAGGCTCTCTCCTACAGGCACCCCTTGAAGAAGAAAACGGCGCATTTTGTTCCGGACTCTTCAGAACGTGGCCAGTTACCAAAAAAAAATCTTGACTTCAGACAAAATCCAACAAATCCACCGTCAATTGATTTATTCCACCAAACTGGTAACTATGCCAATTTCTCTAGCCCGAAATAAAATAATCCCCGTAAGAGCGAATTAGAAATTCTTAAACTTTTTATCAGGTTTACGCACTACTTCCTCCTTAAATGGGTTACCAAGAAGGAGAATGAGGTCAAGTAAAGCTTTACATTGTCCTACGATAGCACGTAAAATACAACAAGATGGTTGCCACCAAATTTAATAACATCTTCAATACGCAATAATACGCACCTAAGGCTGATCTTATGTATTGATGGCAGGATAAAGAAAACTGACGATAAAACCATTATCCGCAATGACCGATCAAACAGAAGCTACTTCATTTCGGTCCGCGGCCATTTTAAACTCCTGACAATAAAAAACGCGAAAAACATGATTCCGCGGCGAAATAAGTCACGCGTAAATGTACCTTTAGCCAAGAGCCTGCGTCTCTGTTGGAATCAGCTGCGAAACAACCGGGCGGTGTTGCCAAATTTAGGGAACACAAAGCAACCACTAAATCATGCTGCCTGCTTACAACAAGCGAAAGATAAATTATGTTGTTTCTTGTTGGCTTGGTCCGCAAACACATCAAAATCGCACGAGGATCGCTAGAGAAATATGTACATTTGGCAACATTCCAAAGGAAACCCTCAAGTTAGACAACCAACAATTATTGTCAAAGTCAGCTGTCTCATCTGAAGCCTGAAGGTTATCATAACAGAAATAAACATTTGACTGAATTTTTAACTTTTTCTATTAAATATTGAAAGAAATCCAGTAAAATAACCGGCAAACTCCGAAACCAATATTTCTGACATCCATGAGACTGATTTAATGGGTTCTGGTGTCATATAAGCACCGTCGATTTTGAAGCTTTTTTTGGGTTCTATGGAAAGATTACATCAAATGGGACACATTACCGCAAAAAAATTTGCGGATGAAGCACATTTTCGCAAAATAAATTGAAAATATAAATTAAAATTTAACATACATTTTTTGCTAATAAACACAATTCCAGTAGACTTTGTCCTAAGGTATGGTCGCAGAAGGTTAATAATAACATAATATAAAGCTTCTTTTCTTAAAAATTGCAAATAAAACTGTTTTTTTGCACTTTAAAACGATAATATAATATGTATGAGATAAACGTCAACATGACTATTTCTTAAAACATGATTATATTAGGTTGGCTTAGCCAAGGCCACCTACTCTAGTATATAGGTGGCCTTGGCTTAGGACGGCTCAGCTGGCTGTTGTACGGGTAGATGTTGCCAAGTGTAATTTCTATTTGGTTCTAAAATATAACAGCCTCGTGTTGAATATGTTTCAAAAGTACTGTAGGACGAAAACTGCTTATAAATAATGATTCTTAATGGCTTTGTTTAATAAAATAACAATAATTCGAATATATGATTTACTAGAATTAGATGTTACGCTAGATGTGGGTCACTTTTAATAATAAATGATATAAACTAATTTATTTAGTTTATTGAAATAGATACGAATTTAAAAGGTCATTTGGATTAGTTTAAGAGAGTATCACGCGTAGTTGGTTCGTTTTGTTACTTTGGGTTAATTTTGATTTTGTGATAGGCGAGGTTGGTCAAGAGCTTAGCGCGATCGTCTCAATGCGCTTGTTTGGCTAATTAAAGTTAGTTTCGATTATTTTTGCTTCATCTGGAATACGGAAACCAAGCGCGCGTAGCGCGCTTGTTTTTACTTTGATTAATTACGGTTAGTTTGGGTTAGTTTAGGTTAGTTTTGGTTAGTCTGGATTGGTTTTGCTTAGTTTGAGATAGCGAAGAGAAAAGCGCGTTTGCCATTTTACTTTGATTAATTACGGTTAATCTGAGTTTTGGTTAGTATGGGTTAATTTTGGTTAGTCTGGGTCAGCTTGGGTTAGCTTCTGTTAGTTTTGGTTAGTATGAGTTAGTTTTGGTCAGTCTGGGTTGGTTTTGCTTAGTTGGGAATAGCGAAGAGACAAGCGCGCGTAGCGCGTTTGTCTCTTTACTTTGGTTAATTAGGGTTAGTTTGGGTTAACTTTGGTTAGTATGGGTTGGTTTTGCTTAGTTTGAGATAGCGAAGAGACAAGCACGCGTAGCGCGTTTGTCTTTTTACTTTGGTTAATTAGGGTTAGTTTTAGTTACTTTGGGTTAGCTTTGGTTAGTATGGGTTGGGTCTGGTTAGTGTGGGTTAGGTTGGGTTAGTTTGGGTTGGTTTTGGTTAGTTTGGGTTAGTTTTGGTTAGGCTCGGTTGGTTTTACTTTGTTTGGAATAGCGAAGAGACAAAAGCGGGTAGCGCGCTTGTCTCTTTACTTTGGTTAATTAGGATTAGTTTGGGTTAGTTTTGGTTAGTCATGGTTAGTTTGGATTAGTGTGGGTTAGTTTTGGTTAATTTGGGTTAGTGTTGGTTAGGTTGGGTTAGTGTTGGTTATTTTGGGTTAGCTGTATTTGATTCACTGACGTGCGTAGCGCGCTTGTTTTTTAAAATTATTTCATTTTATGACAAATGTACTTGATCTAGGACATTTACTGGGAAATGGACAAATTGAGTCAACTGTGTACCGTACTTATATGTATATACATGTATTGCTAAACAGCCAGGGTTAGTTTTGCTTTGTATGGGTTACTTTTGGTCAATCTGGGTTAGTTTGGGTTAGTTTACGTTAGTCTGGACTAGTTTTGGTTAGTTTGCATCAGTCTGAATTAGTCTTGGTTAGTTTTGGTTAGTTAAGAGACAAATGGGAGCTTATTTGGTTAGTCTGAGGCATATAAGGAACAAGCGCGCGGTGCGCGCTTGTTTAGTTACTTTCACAAGTTGTTATTCTACTTTATGAAACATGCCCCTGGACTTGGCAATTTGCTTACTTGAAAATCAAGAAGGTTAGCCAAGTCTGACAACGTTGCAAGTAAATTGTCATCATTAACGTCATATTGGGAGAGTTTTCGCATTTAAATGTCACTTATTTATAAAATTTCTTTTTCAATTTTTGGCGTCAAAAGTGCTTCTTCCGCAAATTTTTTTGTATTAATGTGTTCCATTTGATGTAATCTTTCCATTGAACCCAAAAAAATCTTTAAAATCGACAATGCTTATATGACACCAGACCCGCCTATAACTTTGAAAGTTTTCTCGATAGCGATGGCCAGAATACAGTACGCTTTATTGATTGATTATGAGCTAAGCCAGTGAAAATGTTCATAAAGCCCGATCAATCCTATCAAACAGCCCGAGAAAATCAAGTTATGTATACGACTACAGAACTCTCAATTTTCCCTGGAACAGCTCGATAACATGCAGTTATCTAAACGAATAAGTAGTATTATATTTAGCTTGATGGACTAGCATAATAAATGTAGGATTAAAGATGAAATATCTGACTTTATTTGACCTCTTATCTGTTACATGTTTTCATACTAAATTGACATGTAACAACCTATTTAGATACCTGTTGCAACCTGGAGAAAAAGGTTTATTTTTTAAATGTCATGGCTTTGATGTTTGAAGCTTAATTTACTGATTCATATTTACATACGGCTACAAAATGAGCTATTTGATCCTTGAAAGGTTGAAAATGGCTAAAATTTACTTGAAGAATGATAATAACGCTACAAGAACACGATAACGGTATAGGGGAAATGTCCAGAGTGGCCGGATAGTACCATCTGAACCAACTACAATTAATACGAGGAAGTTATTGCAAAGAACAGCAGAAGTAAATAAGAAAGGGACAAAATAAGAAAACGAGGGATCTTGAAAATTTATCAGACTGTGTCAGAGATATAAGGTATGGATCACGAAAGAAGAGAGTTAGTTATGGAAGAATTTCAGAGAATTTCATCAATACGGATACCTACCGTAATTTTAAAATAAGACCAGTTCAACATCTAAACCACGACCAAAAAAGAAGACATGAATTTGTTCAAATTACAATACGCTGCCGGTATTTATAATATGAAAGCTGTCATGATTCCATGAAAATCCACAAGCTCCTGAGCTTGTGGGTTTTCAAGAACATACATCAATAGAAGTTTCGTGTGGCATTTTGGGGCATAAGATCTCGGTCCGGCTTTTATCCGTGACATCTTACATGGATTAAGATATCTGGAACTTTTGGAAAAAGAAATTGAACATTTTATCGATGAACTACCACTTCAAACTCGGCAATAATTAGACAGAGCATCTCTCTATGGTGAATTCCCCAGGCCTAATGCACCTGGATGACTTGCTTTGGCGTCATTTGGAAAATACAGCTTATAGAGAAAGATGTCACAATATTGAAGAAATTTAAAGAGAAATCGTTGAAGATATAAAAAACTTGGATGAAAATGACAACGGAAAAATTATAAATGAACGCCAAAAAATAATTTACGAGGAATGTGACGAGCTTAATTATATGTTTAATTTATTTTCTTGTATATGGCTAATTATAAGTTTAAATTACCCAACATGTTATTTCCAAATTTCATCTTCTTAGGACGCCGTCTCCCTTCGAAGGTTAGCGATCCAAATGAAAATGTCTATAGATGTCCGTCCGAACCATCGACGCAGGTTCTTTAGCCACGAGTTCTGCCGTCTGCCCACAGATCGTTTACCCTCGATCTTTCCCTGGATGTCGAGTCGGAGGATCTCGTAACGCTCTCCCCTCATAACGTGCCCGATGTATGGGAGCTTTCGTTCTTTGATGGTTGTCAGCAGCTCTTTACCTTTACCTATTCTCCTCAGTACTTCCTCGTTGGTTATCCTGTCTACTCAGGATATACGCAGATACGGTGATACAAGTACATCTCAAAGACGTCAATGCGGCTCTCCATTGATTGGCTGAATGTCCAGCTCTCAGAGCCATATAGTAGCACTAGAACATATGGCAACGCAATATACGTATGCGGAACTGTAGGTTTAGGTCTCTACTAGTGAAGAGGGTCTTCATAGAGATGAATGTCCTTCTGGTTTGCTCTATCATTGATCTGATTTCAATTTTAGGGTCACTCTTCTCGTTGACGAGGGCTCCAAGATATTTAACTGACGGCACTTGTTCCACGACCTGGTTGTTAATTTGAAGGACCGTCCGTCTTGGTGTCTTAGGAAACACAACCACCTTGATCCTGGCAACGTTCATGTGTAGGCCAAACTGTGTGCTATGTTCAACGATAAGGTCCATCATATTCTGGAGATGTGGGAGGCTGCCGGCGAGCATGACCGTATCGTCAGCGAATCGTATATTATTAATAAGGGTGCCGTTGATCTTAATGCCCTCTTTCACATCCTCCAGTACCTCTCGGATCACTGCCTCCGAGTATATATTGAAGAGGAGAGGGGACAGGACACACTCCTGTCTAACACCCCTTATGATTTCTGTTTCTTTGGATGTTATCTACTCTCTACCCTAATCTATGCAGTTTGATGCCAGTACAGCTGCGTGATGATGTTCAGATCTCCCGCATCGACTCCGCTGTATTTTAGAATCTCAATGAGCCTCTGGTGCGAGACACTGTCGAAAGGTTGTCGGTAGTCAATAAAGCAGGCGTACATATCGACATTCATGTCTCTGCATCGCTGTGTGAGAACGTTGACAGGTAAGAGAGGCTTGCGCGTTCCCACTCCGTTCCTAAATCCAAATTTCGTTCCGCCAACTTGTCCCTCACATCTGGCCTATATGCGGGTGTTGACAACACGGGGAAAGACCTTGAGGACGTGAGACATCAGGTTTATTATTCAGTGATCGTCGCATTGAGAAGCGTTCGGTTTTTTTGGTAAAGTAATGAACCTCGACCTCAGCCAGTCCGTTGGTATTTTTCCAAATTCGTATATTGAGATAGACAAGGATGTAAGAAGTTTTAGGTCCCTATCATCTGCATTAACGATTAATTTCAAGGTTTCTGCGTGAATCTGGTCCGGTTCTGCAGCCTTCAGTCATTTTTCTGAAGTTTTATAGCACGTCTCACTTGCTCTGTCGTGATAGAAGGACTGGGTTCGTTGATATCAAAGTCTCTAGGTAGTTGGTGGGGTCGTGTGTCATTGGAGACAACCTCAACATACTCCTTCCATCTTTTTAACTCTTTCTCAACGCTCGTTTAAGTCTTGTTGTTAGTGCCCTTCAAAATACCGTGGATCTGCTTGCGTTGTGTGTTTGTGAATTCCTTGATCTTTTTTGTGGAGATTTCATTGCATTTTTAGCTAGCCATCCTTTCTTTGCTTTTCGGCATTCTCATCTCACCGCCCCTGTTCAACTCCCTGCACCGGTTATTTTCTGTGGCTTTGTGTTTCCTTCTCTCGTTCATAAGTTGAAAAATTTCATCTGTCATTCACTGTTGTTTTTTAGAGGCTTGTGCATACCCAATGTCAACCTCCTGGGTTTCTAAAAGAACCTTCTTTAAGACAGCCCACCGAGGCTCTACGTCGTCGTCATTGCAATTGTCAGTTGTTTGTAGACGCGCCTCGAGATTCTCGGTTGCCCTGGCTCTTGTCTCGGGATCAACGAGTCTTTTTACATCGACCCGCTTCGGTTTATTTGGATATTGGACTTTAGTGAAGTAGCGAAGCTGTAGACTTATTACCACGGGGTTGTGGTCGCCGTTGACGTTGGCACCAGGGTATGTTGTTGCTGATTTGACAAACTTCATTAAATGACTATTGATGAGGACGAAATCTATTTAATTTCTGACTATGCGGCTGAGGATTTCCACAAACATAGACGTCGAGGATGTTGTTTGAAAATGTGTTGGCAGCAGAGAGGCGGTGCTCTATACAAAATTGCACCAGACGATTACCTCTAGTATTGCGTGCTCCCAGACCATGATCTCCGCAGACCTCGGGTTTAATTCCCGATTTGGCGTTAAAGTCGTCAAAAACAATTGTCATCTGCCCTTATTTTGTTGTTTTCATAGCTTCTTCTAAAGCAGAGTAGAACTCCTCAACCACCTCATCAGGTTTGTCCCCTGTTGGAGCATACGCTTGAATTACGTTCATAACTCTATGGGTAGTTTGGGTTAGATTTTTCTAATTCAGAGGAGATGAGTATAGCTACACCATACTGGTGCTCAGAATCGTCGCCAGACTTAGTCCCAGTACCTGGCCATCACACCTTGCTTATCCCCAAGATCTTGACTCCTAGTTTATGCATTTCTGCATCTAGATTGGCGAGTTTTACTGCCATATTCCAAATTCCAATTCAGTAAATAGAATTGTGTATAACCCAAACTAATCCATTTTGTAAAATATTGTGAACTACTAAAATGCATAAGCAACTAAATAAATATCACCCTGTCCTAAGTTTGAACTTGAACTTGGAAATTATTATATAAACATTAAAGGCAAGCTAAACTATAAACAACGCAATTGGCAATCTTCGTGTCCGCAATCCTCCAGTTCTGACCTAGTACATTTTATGAGTTCACAACATGTCTGGTAAGACATTGTGACTATGATGATGATGATAAACAACGCGAACAGTGAACGGGAGCGATTATGAAACTTAAGCAGGCACTAATCAGAACTTTTCATAATATAAATACTCTACCGAGCCCTCAGTTCGGCAGGTTTTTGTCTCTCACCTGAAACCAGCTCCTAGGCTGTCCACATGGGCGCTTGAGGTTCTAATCTTTTTCTTCTCAGCTCAAACCTGGGTTTGACTCGATCACATGGTCGCGAAGTCTGGGAATTTCATAACAGCAGTAGTAAAAGTCGAATCTATGATAATTAAAAAACATCGGGAATCAGTAAGATATCAAAATGGAGCAATACAACAGATTTATATGGGATAAAATAAAGGAAACCATGGAGCAGGAAGCAGGAGAAACTAGTGAAGATGACGAGGATAAGGAAAATATAATTATTATATATGGAACAAGTACTCAAGTAAAATAAGAAACTAAGAAGAAACTAAGAGAAACTAAGACAAACACAAAAATTAGGTGGGAGGCCAAGCCTCAATGTAAATAGTTGTAATATAAAACCCAAGTGCGCCTAGAAAATTATATATAAAAGGTACTTAGGAGGTTAATATATAAATAAGGAAAATAATAAATTGTATATAGTGAAACAGAGAGCAACTCAACGTAAATAAGCATAATATAAACTCGAGTGTTAATAAGACAAGTACATAGATAAGGAAAGACTAACTGTGTATACAACAAAGAATTATAAAGTAAAGTATTCTTCGGCCTAAATAATACTGCATCGACGGATTATCTAAATGAGAGAGTCACAGCAAAGAATTTAAGCATCGCAAAATTGAGCATATATGTACTGAAATAGCTGACTGACATTGAGGAAGTCCAAGCAAAAATTTTGGTACCATAGAAGCTTAAGAAGGGCATAGTTCCCTGGTGAAATGTTATATAAGCCAGAAGTGTTTATGTAAAGCATGAAGAATAAAGAAGAAGCATACAAAATAATAATAATAATAATAATGATAATAATAATAGTAATAATAATAATAATAATAATAATAATAATAATAATAATAATAATA
>MU184068.1:62021-82654 GCA_016904865.1 Pissodes strobi | reverse complement strand
ATAATAATAATAATAATAATAATAATAATAATAATAATAATAATAATGAGACCAGCACAATTCCGATTCGTAAGGGCATATTCCAAGGCGATTCTCTTAGCCCACTTTGGTTCTGCCTAGCCATGAACCCTTTATCATCGAGATTAAATTCCACTGCTTATGGATTTGCTCTTAAGAAGAACAGAAGAGAGCTTATAAGAATCAATCACCTGCTTTATATGGATGACTTAAAACTACTGGGAGCCACCCGAAACCAACTTGACCAGATGCTGAACATACTGGAAGAATTCTCTAATGATATAGGAATGGAATTTGTGCTGGACAAGTGTCGTATTAACAACATTGTAAAAGGAAAAGTGCAGCCTGGATCCTTCGAGATGCAGGATGGTCAAACGATAGAGGCGATGGAAGAAAATGACACCTACAAATACTTGGGAATGCTGCAGGCAACACGCATAGATCACCGGACTATGAAGGAAAAAATCACTTCTGAGTTTACAACAAGAGCAAGGCGGATATTGAAAACTAGCCTTAACAGTAAAAACCTGTTTAAAGCTCTGAATACGTATGCCTGTACTGCGTTGACATATTCCTTTGGTATAGTGGCGTGGAGCAAGACGGACATCCAGAACTTGCAACGGAAGGCAAGGACACTATTAACAAAGGCCCAAAAACACCATCCCCGAAGTGCTGTCGAGAGAACTACGCTCCCAAGACACCAGGGCGGTAGAGCATTAACGGATATTGGCAAACAAATGGATCGACAAATTTCACTACTACGAAATTTCTTTCTAGAAAAGGCTAGGTCGTCCGCTCTTCATCAAGCTATATGTGAAATAGACGACTTAACACCACTAAAACTGAGAGATCGCGAAATAGATACTCACCACGTTACTGATCAAGAAAAACATCGATCATGGGCAGAAAAACCACTGCACGGGAGACACGTCAACGAGGTTGGTCAGGAATATGTCGACAATTACGCGTCGAACTACTGGCTCACTTCGGGACAAATGTTTCCTGAAACAGAAGGATTCCTCTTGGCTATACAAGACCAAGTGATCCCAACCAGAAATTACCTTAAGTATATTGTTTCGGATCCCTCAGTACAGAGTGACAGGTGTCGATGTGATTGCCAAGCGACAGAATCCATTCAACACATAACGGGAGGATGTCAGGTGTTTGCACAAACAGAATATAAAGCACGACATGACAACGTTGGAAAAATACTGCACCAAGAACTAGCAGTGAAACTAAATCTTGTGGCGACGGAGAAAGTTCCTTACTACAATTACGCACCAGAGCCAGTACTTGAGAATGGCGAATATAAATTGTATTGGGACCGTACTGTTCTCACCGACCAAAGAACTGTCAATAATAGACCGGATCTTATTTTAGTGGACAAACGGTTAAGAAGAACGACGCTCATTGACGTGGCCATACCAAACAACAGCAACCTACAAACGAAATCCAACGAGAAGATCGTAAAATATCGAGACCTTCAAGAGCAGATTAAAAGGCAATGGGAGATGCAATGTGTCAAAACGGTTCCAATAATAATATCGTCAACGGGACTTATTCCAAAAGCTTTGTTAGAAAACCTTAAACAACTAGGACTAAGTGAGCACCTCTACAAAATCATGCAGAAGGCGGTGTTACTAGGGACTGCACGGGTCGTTAGGAAGTTCATGGGCACAGAAGACCGACCACCATCCAGGACCCGATAACATGGAAAGGGTCACACCAGAGCTCAATCCTTTTGATATCTAGAATATCTGGGATGAGTGAATGTTCCCCTTTGAGGGAGTGCGAAGGCCACATGGCCAAGTCGAAATAATAATAATAATATATTTATTTCTTCAGTACAAATTACAAATATAAATATAGTACTCTAACTGAAGAAAAAATCAGTGTTACAATAAAATGCATTACTATGTCTAATCAAAAATCATCACAATCTACATTAAAGACATTACGAAAAAAATTCACTTAAAGAATAGCAGTTCCTCTCAATCAGATATTTTTTCAGTTTTTTTTCTGAAAATGAATATATTTGCCGAATCTATGATGTCTCGACTTAAGTGATTAAAAACTTTACATGCACTGTACACAATATTTTTTTGGTAAAAAGTTGTATGGTGAGCAATCGGCAGCAAAGTTCCTCGTCCACGAGTGTTATAAACATGTTCAGGTCGATTCGATTGAAAAAGTAATTTATTTTTGTACACATAAATACTTATCTCATACACATAGATTCCCACCAATGTAAGAATTCCGTTATTTTTAAAATGCTCCCTACAAGAGTCCCGATATTTTATGTCACAAATCACTCTAATGGCATACTTTTGAATAAGAAAATCCCTGGAAGCCATTGGACTCAAACCCCAATTCACAATACCATATCTTAAGAATGAATGAAAATTTGCGTAGTATAATGTCAAGAGTGCCTGTTTCCCACAGTGTTTTGAAAGAAACTTCAAAGCATAACAACTACTTCTTAATTTGCCACATAGATTTTCTATATGGGAATTCCACCGCAAGTCATGATCAAAGGTCACACCCAATAGCTTGGAGCTACTCAACCGAAGCAACCGATCCGGCGTATCTCTAAATAAAACAACGGCATCTTGAGCTTGTGTATTGCGTGTAGATGTCACAAAGTGTGTTTTATCTTTATTAAGACATAATTGGTTTTTCTCAGACCATATTGTTATACTGTTATACACAGTCTCTGCCATTACTCCAAGAGCCTCCAAGCTATCACCTCCAATCAAAACATTGGTATCATCCGCGTAAGATATAACCCTTATGTCAGGACATATTTTCTCCATAAAAATCACAAGATCATTAGCATAAACCAAAAATAAAAAAGGCCCCAGGATAGATCCCTGTGGCACGCCCTGTGCTATTAAACTAGACTGACTTCTTTCATTACTAATTGTTACTACTTGGCTCCTATTTTGAAAATAAGACTTTAACAATGCCAATGATGTATCTCTAATACCATACCTATAAAGCTTTTCTAATAAAATGTTGTGATTGACATAATCAAAAGCACGGGAAAAATCTATATTAATAACCCTAAGATACATTTTCCCTTGTCAAGAGCATCCACAATATGGTTTTGAAACTCACATAATGCTGTTTCTGTGCTTTTTGAGATGGTAAAACCGTGTTGAGAGGCATTTCATATCCTATATTTTGCAAAAAAGTAGATAGAGAATTTTTCATGTGCAGTTCAAAAATTTTTGAGAAACTTGACAACAAACTTATAGCACGATAGTTAGCATAGTCACCCCCCTTAAACAAAGGGAGTATCTTAGCAACTTTTAACCTGTCAGGAAAACTGCTTTCTCCAAAGATAAATTTATAATAGAAGCTAAAACATTACACAAAACAGACTTGCATCTCTTCAAGATGTTATTAGAGATTTCATCAAAACCTGCGACACCCGAAGACTTTAGATTGTTGATTAAAGCTACTACATCTGCAGGACAAACTGGAGGCATAAAACAACTATTGTCTCTTAAATTTATGTGCTCAGATATAAAATCGTAGTCAATTGAGCTATCATACTTAAAAGGGAGGTTTGAAAAATGATTGTTAAAATTATTGGCCACTACTTTATCAGACAACTTAACATTGTTTTCATATATTTCTACAACAGCGTTTTTCTTACTATTTTTTTGCATAGATAAGGAAATTATGAAATAACTAGTCACCTAATCGTAAGCATAGAAATACATAGAATATAGTGCACCTTAAGAAAAACTTAAGATATGGAAATCTAATATAAGAAAATTAGAATAGAAACAGGTGTATAGTGTATATGAAATAATGTAAATATAGGCGATATCACGAAGAGAAGAAGTGTATAAAGAAGTGTATAAAAAAGCAGTAATCAGTTGCAAATAATGTGAATATAGCCCAACGTTTAGAGGGCGGGGGAACGTGTGAACTACTAAAATGCATAAACTACTAAATAAACATTACCCTGTCCTAAGTTTGAACTTGAACTTGGAAATTAGTATATAAACATTAAAGGCAAACTATAAACAACGCGAGCAGTCAACGGGAGCGATTATGAACCTTAAGCATCCAATGATCAACACTTTTTATAATATAAGTACGCTACCGAGCCTTCAGTTCGGCAGGCTTTTGTCTCTCACCTAAAACCAGCTCCTAGGCTGTCCACATGGGCGTTTGAGGTTCTAATCCTTTTCTCCTCACCTGAACCTGGGCTTGGATCGATCACATGGTCGCGTACTCTGTGGGTTTCATAACCGCAGTAGTAAAAGTCGAATCTATGATAGATTTGTCAAAGTTCTGAGAAAGATAATTTTCTAAGTAGAGTCCATATTCATGCGATCTTACGAGCAAACCAACCTTAAATAAAATACAACACAAACTCTTAAGAAAAACTATATTTTTAAAACAGTGACGAAAGACCGATAAACAATTCAAAAATATACCACAAATCCCCCAATATTGTCATTTCGTGACAATATTAGCAGAAAATAAAGGTGATAAAACATTTCAAAAATAGATCTTTATCGTCAGGTAGTAGTGGGTATCTAAATAGGGGAACAATTACATCGAAAGAATCATAGTATTTCGTAATATTAAACCTTCAATATTTCGAAAACCGTTAAGTTTTGATATTGATATAATAAACAAAATCTGCAGAATTTAATAGAAAATTCTAAATAAAAAATGTGGTATATTGCATGCATATTGTTCGAGATATTTTTCTCTAACTTCCTGGAGACATTTCCATTTAAAGACTTACCTAGATTACCCTGTACAACTATGCAATTCTGTTCAGATGACATACTTCATTGATTAATAATACGACTGAAGTGTGAAGTATCAAAAGGGCACTATTTTGTCCCAGGAACCCGCTCTATACTAATCTAAATGTTAGATACTAATAATAATTTTTGGACCCAAAAACCTTTATCGTTGAAATCGGTTTATCATGTTTGGTACAAAATGAATACTTACCATTGGCGTAGATTCCATGTATATTTTTCTAAACCGATATCATGGATGTTGGTACTATGCACGCCACTGGTACAAGTCTAAGGATTAATGAGCTTTACGTGTCAAGAAATCTTGCTTTAAAATTTGAACCGCTACCCTGCTTTCTGAATCACCCTGCATAAATGCTGTATTTTTGTATCCCATTATTTTATCTTCAAAGAGATTGCATTTTGATGGTGTAAAGTCATTTAGTACAAATATTATTAATTTATAACAGGGTTAGTGGCGATAATATTATATTTATGGATTTTTTTTTCAGGCAGTTATTTAATGGGTCACCTGGTATAACCAAATTAGAAAGTGTCTTGACTTCTTTTGAGTAGGCATTAAAAATCACTAGAATGCTGTGCTGTAAATCAAGCGGGCCAAACTTTTAAGATGTCGTCTAATTTTCAGTTTTTTTTACGTTTTAAATATTTAAATTTATTTACCTTTTTACATGTTATCACTCAAATCTAATCCGTTCATCATGTCATCATTTCATAGAAATTACAAAGAACAACGAGTTAACTGTGAGAAAAATTACGGATTTCAACCAGTTGTTTTCTAAACAACTAACCTTTTTTAGGAGGCGGTGTGATTCAAGGGACGGCAAGTGAAGCTACTCTGGTGGCTCTTTTGGGAGCTAAAGCCAAGGCAGTAACCGCCGCCAAGGAAAGGCATCCAGAAATGAAGGAGTCTGAAATTATCTCCAAACTGATCGGGTACACATCTAGTAAGTAATAATCATAATATTGCCCATATTATGTTGTAACGGTCGGAAAATTACCATATGCTTAATTACCTACAAATCAAAGCTAAATTTCATCTAATATTTTACTATTAAATGTTTAATTAAAATTATTTTAAATTTGCCATACTATCAAGAATAAAAAGAAAAATTACATATAATCAAAATAAGGCACAAGTACGAATGATATTGTCATAGTCATATACTGATAATAGTACATAGTATATTAATACTTTTCCAATTAATTCCGAGTAAAATCCAGCAATTTACATCTACACCTCGTTGTAATGATCTGTCTGTCTCTTTTTTGATAATATCATTGTCCTCCGGAAAGAGAGAAGGGGTGACACATGTGCTTGTCTTAAACAAAAGTAAATACTTAGTATTGGGTAGGTTTCAGGATCTCAAGAATATGTTTGTCAACAACGTAACTTTCTTTAGTATATTTCCACTTGAATGATGTTTTCGCTATAATTCCAAAGTAGGTAAACGAAAACACTTAGACCTTAACAATCGTGCAAATTACCTAAATTCGAATAAAGCACGATCTAAAAATATTTTCTGGCAAAATCTAAACGCTAAAATTCTTTCGATATGACACTGTCTCATTTCGGCAGAGACACGTAAAAGCTATTGATTTCTTTCATCATTAAGTAGGCAATATCTGTAAAATAAGATTGTCATTTTGCCGGAATTTTGTTTCTCGAAGACGTCTCGAGAGCTTTAAGTCGAGGGATAATTAATAAAAACTCAGTATTTGCATTTTGTCAGAGGCAAAATGGTGCCTAGCCAATCATTGTTTCGAGCTGTATTTATTTAGAACATTTTAGTTAAAAATTGAATTTCCATGAAGTGGTGGTAGATTTTGCATTTTTTTTCGATCTTGCGTTCTTAATTAGGATCATTCCCCAGGAAGCAGTGCTACTAACCTTGAAGACGTAAACTTTACAACAGTGAAATGGAACCAAAAATTTCCAAATTTATCATGCAAGAGAAAGGAATAGACAATATTTTAAAAAATTAAACATTTCCTGTAGAAATTTAAACAGGATCAAATAACTTAGATAAGACTGACCTTAGGAATTTAAATCACACATTTTAAATATGTTGCTCCACTGGCACAATTCTACCGCTTCAGATATCGGCTAATTTCGCAACAGTGTTCTAAATTTTGAGACGTTTTGAAATATCTGGGATTCTTTTGGAACAGTATGGTAATTTGAACATATCGGTAGAATTTGCATGTTTATTGTGAAAGTGAGAATTTTTAGAATTTATGGACAAATTGCCAAAATGTATAATTTTTCCCCGGAAAGACGGTAATATTTTTGTAAGCGTACGAAATTGTAGTGAGTAAACCCATATTACGAGTTTGCCAAAACTTCAATGTTTAAAATTAAATTTTACCTCAAAATATCCCATAAAATCATCAGAAATCGCTGCTTTTTTTCCTTTTTTTTATATGAAAATTATATACCACTTAACGAGCGGTGCGTGTGCGGAGGAAACGGTGGACGTTGAACTTGAAGCGCTGTAGGTTGAAGTTTTCGGGAAAGACGTTACTCGGAAGTCCATTCCAGAGCGAGGCAGTTCTCCAGACAAAGGAGTCCCGCAATAGCGACGTCCTAGATGTTCGCAACTGAATCGTATGTTCATGAGCAACTTGCGTCAGAGGGATGTTGTTTCTGTTTGGCACAACTCTCGGTGGAATCATAAGTACCAACGCGTTCGGACACCTTCCGTGGGAGTATCGATAGTAAAGAGATAGGTCCGCCACTTTTCTTCGATGTTCAGGGCTATCAATTCTGGGTCATCCACAAGACGGACTGCTCTCCTCTGTATGGAATCTAATATTTTAAGCAAGTGTTTCAGTGCCGAGCTTCACACATGGGAACAGTATTCCAGATTTGGTCTTATCTAGGTCTTATAGAGCAGTAAGAGCTAATGAGGTGTATAGGTACAACTTATTTGCTCTATAGAGTGCTCCTAGCTTTTGTGCTGCTGCCTTGACCATTTTGATGACGTGATTACGCCAAGACATGTT
The DNA here is from genome assembly GCA_016904865.1 of Pissodes strobi. Taxonomy (NCBI): domain Eukaryota; kingdom Metazoa; phylum Arthropoda; class Insecta; order Coleoptera; family Curculionidae; genus Pissodes; species Pissodes strobi. The sequence goes on along the minus strand of MU184068.1, from coordinate 74,837 downwards.
CTTTTCTACGTTGATGTCCAGGAAGCTTATGGGTGAGGCCAGAGCCAGTGCTTGTCTTGCCATTGATATGTCAGGTCTTACAATGTTTGCTTTTTTTGAGAAGACAACTGCTTGAGTATTTTCTGTGTTAAACTGGATATTGTTTTCCTCACCACATTCCATGGTGGCGTTTATATCCTTATTGATGGCAGCAATCTGATTTTCTCGCTCGCGTTGGGAACGAGCAGCGTTCATTGGAGTCCGCGACATGAATGATGATATAAAAGTGATGTCGTCTGCAAAGCTGTAAATAGCATTGTTTCTCCTGTCTAAGAGATCGGTAATATAGAGCAGGAACTGTGTAGGAGATAATAAACACCCTTGAGAATCTCCGGCATTGATTTTAAATTTCTCGGAGAGATGCCCATCAATACCAATTCGGATACTTCGATCCCTTAAGAAATTGTAAAGCCATAGAAGCAGTGTTGGTGGTAGACCGCATGCTGTCAATTTGCTTAACAATTCGTCATTCCACACCAGATTCTGGTCTATACTCCCATCTTTAAATAATTTTCATATCTTTTGGCACTTTTCAAGAGATGACATCAACATAAAAACTAGTTTCTTTAAGACCTTAGGAAGTGGCAAGATTTAGGAAACCAGTTGCCTAAATTGTACCACCTGACTAAATTGTACTAATGAGTCTTCTAATGCGAAATCTATAGCATCTGTAATAAAAACTGGAAAAATCAAAGCATTTATTTCTGGCTTTAGTTAATCACTACATATTTTATAATGAAACAAATATTTCAAATGAATATAAAAGTATGAAATATAAGAGTTAACCTTTAAAACATTGAACATGCTTTATCTAAGCACAAAGCTCCCAAATAAACTTCTTGTCTTTATCTAAGTTTACAGAGTTCATATGCCCAACGTTGACAATGATCATATTTAACCGTATTTTCAACTGTACATTTTCCACATAGAAAACAAAACCATTTTTCTTCATTTACATGTGACAATGTGTTTATCACTTTTCATTTTTGTCGTATTACTTTTCTGCTTCTTTTCGTTTTTCTTGTATCCCACTTTACTTGGTTTCGAGCTCATGGCTTTTCATCAGTTTTCTTCTTTTTGGTATTACTTTCTGTTTCTCCATTTTTTCTCTTTGCTGCCTCTTTTCTTCTAGCCCACTCTGTTTGACTTGGAGCTCATGCTTATATGGCGTAGTGGTTAATATTTGGGCGTTTTATGCGACTTTCTCCCTTCGCCCAATCTCTGAGCTCTAAAAAATGGTAAGTGGTAAAACGCCCTCGATCGAGCGAATTGATCTCGATAAGTGTAGCTGGGGCGATTTGGCGCTGATTTTCAAACAGAAAAGCTAACGGGATGTTATCCTCATCTACTGAACTATCAGGTAACTGTTTTTCTATTGATGCATTATTTCTTGCATCGCCCAGAATTTCTACTGCTGCTAAAGCGACGTCTGTAAAAACATTTCTATTCATCGCTCAAATGCCACATTTTCCAAATTTGAGATTCTAGCGGCCCCATCGTAGGCCTTCCCAATTAATCGAACTACTTGAAATTGTGTTATTATCTTGTCTGGTTTTTTTCTTCACCATTTTTCAGTGGCTTCATCATAGTACACTTCAAACAGGTTGCATATGGCAACGTCTAGGGCTGCAATCGATGCGTGGTATGGCCCGGTAACTGAAGAAGAATAATTCCATTCCCTCAAAATTCTAGGTTTTCCGAGTATGTGCTGCTCAATTCTCAGTAAAAGAACTTTTACTTCTGCAGATTTTTTCACGGCAGATATAAAGTGTTTTAGCCATACCACAAATAAATCAGAATTTATTTAACTAATATCCGATATTTCTAGCAGGTGCTCCTGCTACCAGTTCTGTAGACGCTCGTTCTCTTTTGAAAATTATTATGTGTGCTACATATAGTCCTGCTACATTGGTTGGTGCGTGCAATAAAGATAGTGTATGCTCGTGGCTCTCCACTAACTACAGCCCCCACTTGATTCCCTTTTGGTAAACATTTTCTGAGATATTTTTTGGACTGTAGAAAATCCCGTCTCGTGTATATTGAAAATTTTTGTATCCTTCACACCATATTCGTCTACCAATTTTTCTAACACATTGATGAATTCTTCAAATTAGCTCTGTTGAATCCTTTGCATCTTGCTATCGATGTTGCTGAGAAAGAAAAACGAAATCATTCAAAAGCTGCCTTCTTAAGCCCATACACCACCATCTTCCACAGCAGTACTGTGTGAGCCACGTAATCAAATGCTTCCGATAAATCACAGAAGACCGCTGCGGCAGTCTCATGGGCATTCAGTTGGTTAAATAGGACGGAGACCAAACTGCTGAACATTCAACAACTCATGCCTACCCAAAACAAAATCATCTTCACTTTCACCAGGCTCTCCACTACTTTAGTCAAAGTAGGCAACTGATCTATTGGACGAAAATTTAATGGACTGTTGTAGTCAGAGTCAGAACCACCCCAAACATACACTGAATGTGCTGGCAAATTGTCTTTGAAAGGAACAAAAGCCAATAATCCATTTAAGACAAGACAATGGTCTATCCCACATGTAAAGGGGTATAACCCCTAAAAACTTTAAGACAGGTTGGAAAGATTCCGTACAAAAATGAGGTATTTATTGCCTCAGCAATTCCAACTCGGATGCTTCGATCCCTTAAGAAATTTTAAAGCCATAGAAGCAGTGCTGGTAGTAGCCCGTATGCTGTCAATTTGCTTAACCATCTGTCGTGTTACACTCTATCAAATGCTTTGGATATGTCGAGAGCCACTGCACGAAATTCGCCGTAGCTCTTGATGGCTTTGGTCCACAGGTAGGTCACGTAAGGAGATCTGTGCATGCGGAAGCTATACTGGCGATCGCTTATGATGCCTGCCGATTCGAGATATTTTAAAAGCTGTTCGTTGATCAGTTTCTCCATAAATTTCGACATGATGGATACTAAGGCAATTGGGCGGTAGTCATTGGGAATCGTTTTTTACCCTTCTTCGAAATTGGTTGCACCTGAGCGCATTTCCAGCTAGAAGGAAAGCATGCAGTTCTGTATGATAGGGAGAAAAGCCTGCATAGTGGAGCTGTTAGTTCAACAGCACATTTGTTAAGCACTATTGCGGGAACTCCATCCGGTCCTGTGGCCTTGCTAGTGTCTAAGCTCTTAATTATCCGTTTCGCTTTGCGATGGCGAAATACCAGAGCTGGGATTGAAGAATTCACTCCCGTGATAGTTGAGGGAGTCTTTCCTTGAGGATCCACGGTAGAATTTGATGCAAGTACTTTGGCAAATATGTTCGCTTTTTATTAGGCCATTTCCGCTATTGAGCCATTATCCTTGGTCAGTGGTGGGATTGACGTCTTTGAGAAACCCTGATTGACAGCTTTGGCAACTGACCACAATGATCTTGATCCGTTAGGACAGTTGAGAAGCTTGTTCTTGATCTGCTCATTATATCTCTTCTTGCTCTAGTCAATGGTCCGCTTAGGCTCGTTTCTAGTCATGATGAATATATTTCGTTTTTCGTCTGGCGGATCTCGGCACCATTTGCGTTTTTCCCAAACCATGGTTTACTGTTTGAGATACGTTTCTTAGAAGAGAAGATGAAAGCTTTCATACCAGCTAGGGTTACTTGAGCAGATTCATAGGTGTATTGTTTTCTAAAGCAGACATCTATCCGAGGAAAATAAAGATAAAACTCGCGTAGTTGTAGTTGTAATAGTATTTTTACCTCTTAGTTACTAACAATCTGCCAGGATCCTTTCAACTTGTTTGCAGAATTTTTAAATCCATTCTGAAAACAAAATTGCATGGCAAGCCGTATAGTGCTGCTGTAGATCCTGCGGTACTTATTGAAATAATTTAAGAAATAAGAGCTGTTCATTGAAAATTTTCTTCTATAGTAAAGAGAACGCATTTTCCTCCCAGAGACACGCACACAGGAAAGGCCAAATTAAATTTCTCATGCACGAGTGAGTGAAATCGTTCCAAAGAGCTGTTGGTGGCCGAAACACTGGCTAGTCTGCTTGGCAGCATACAATTTTAACATTATTTTGAAATTCCTATAGTTTGAAACGGTTTGGGTTGATGTGCTTTTTAGACCTTGAAAAGCCGTTTCATTGAGATTTCACGTGAAGGTATCGCATTGCACTAACAGGGATATTTGTCTAAGCTGTTGCATATGCGTCCGTACGTGTTTGTTTTGTTACATAACAGGCACGATTTGAAATCCAAGTCAATATCTCGAGACGTTTTTGTTAGTTTTTTAATTGTAGTTTTTTGACAAAAAAAAAGCCGAAAAGGGCCTTTTATGCAAAAAATTGCGAAATTGTGCTATAGTTTTATTAATGACAGTATTTCTATTGATAATTAAAAATAAATTGTTCAAGCACAGCCAGCATTACACTGAATGTCTTCATTTTAAATTTTCCATTGTACAGGGTAGAAAAGAAAGTAATGCAATTAATTCAAAATTGTGTTGAAAATGCTATTAATACATTTTTCCGGCTTTGGAAATTTGCCGATAGTATGTGGTTCGTCCACATAGAGCGAGAATTGTTCAAGAGAGAGTGCGTTATACCAGTATCTATGGTCGACGCTTACTATCCACCCCTGAATAAAGGGTTAGGTCCCTATGGCGGCGCCTCTGTGGATGCTGTTATTGATTTTGAATTCGAAGACTTAAATTTCTCTCGGGCAGATTATGATTCATTAAACGATTACTTTGCAAGTGTCGACTAGGGTGTATTGGATGATGGTGGATACGATGTTGATAGGGCCTTGAAGTATTTTACACCATAGTTTATGCTGCCGTTGATACATATTATGTTCCAAAGAAACGCAAATGTTCTCTGAAATATCCGTCCTATTTTTCTAAACAAACAATTGACTTAATATTTAAGAAAAATCCTGCTTTTAATAAATATAAAAACCAAATTGTTATCTGTTTACAAGCAATTAAGAAGAGATTCACAATATCAATTAATGCTGATTATAATAAATTTTTAAATACTACACAATCTAATATTTTGCGAAACGTAAAATCCGTATGGTCATATATCAGATCAAAGCGCGATGTTGTGGGGTATCCTGGAGGAATGAAGTATAATAATATTATAACATCATATTCTAATGAGTTGGTATATTTATTTGCCACTTTTTTCCAGTCAGTTTATGTCCGGCACGACAATGCTGGTGCTGACCTGAACATTAACTCCCGTATATCTAGTGACACAAGTGTGTGCAGCGTCTCCGTTGACAGTGATGTCCTGTTTGCAAGATTGATCGATCTGGATGTAAACAAGAGTGCAGGGCCCGATCGATCGCTTGCCTCCACTATTTCGTCAGAACTGTAGTCCGACCTTGTCGGTACCCCTTGCTTACATCTACAACTTGTCTTTGAGCAATGGTGTCTTTCCGGCTGTGTGGAAGTCGGCGAATGTTACGGCCCTGTTCAAGGGTGGTGACCGGAGTGATGTGTGCAGTTATCGGCCCATTTCTGGATCAAATTGTGTGGCGAAGGAAGGTGTTGGAAAAGATAGTTACGAAGCTTTTACAAGATGTCTTTCGTAATAGCATCTCAGCTTATCAGCATGGTTTTTTTCCGGGTAGGTCTTGCCAGACGAACTTGAGCCAATTTTCGAACTTTTTGGCGAATGCTCTCGATGCAGGTTTACAAATAGACACTGCTTACTTTGAATTTCGGAGGGCATTCGATAGAGTACACCATCGCATCATGATTGAAAATGTATGGCATTTATGGTTCATTATTGGGTTGGTTTAGGAGTTATCTCGTAGGCCGAACCCAGGTCGTTAGGCCTGGTAACGCGGTGTCAGAAGAAATCTGTATCTTCTCTTAAATACCACAGGGTTCCCATCTGGGACTTTTCTTATTTTTGCCTTTCATCATGACTTGGGTGAGAGTTTTAAGCATTCCCGTTTTAAGCATTGGTTTTTTTGGGGACGACCAAAAAATATATCGCATTATGTCCAGCACAAGCGACTGCAAATTGATATCGACTGTTTGATCTCATGGCGTTGTTACGCTTTTAATGTCGTCCTAATAGGCGCAAAACCTTCACTTCAGCTTAGAAGGAACTGAGAGTGAATAATCTCAAATTGGAAGCAAAATTTTAAGTTATTAATTAGAAATTGAATTTACGTATGACGATACGTAGACCAGAACGAGTTGTCGCCGAGTGTACAAATTAGGCCCTAGCTCAAATGTCAGACAGTAGAGGTGGGTTTTATTAATAAGGCGCCACGGGCTTGTAGACGTCACAAGCGAGAAATACCCCAAAGTTGAAACATGGAACTCGTTTTAGCTTAAGCTTCGCGACAAAATAAAAGATAATCAAAAATTTGTTATTTTTTTCTATCTATCTATAGAAAATCGATCAATAAAACAACAAAAATAAGTTGCAAAATTAGATCAGATTTAAATGCCCGAAATTTATCGGTAATAATAATGGAAAAATAATTACTCAATAAAATAATCAAAAGTCAAAGTCAGTAATATGCAAATACTCAAATATTACCCAAAAAGTAAAGTCGGTGATAAACAAATACTCAAACAGTAATCAAAGTAAATCCAGAATGGTTCAATTATTGAGCGTAAGTAATAAAAAATCAGATACTTACTTTAGCGGCCCTCTCCTCTGGAACATTGATCGAAAACTAATCAAATAAACAGGTAGGTAGACAAACAAAGAATCGGTTTATTACTATTAAATGAAATATATCATGGCTGATCAAGAGAAAGATATGAGAAAGTGACCAGTAATTCTAGCAAATTAATGTATGGTAACATCTGTATTTCAACGAGAAGTCGTAGGCTTTACTCGGTTACTTGATGAAGTAAATCACACGCTTTATCTAAACAAACGCTGAAATATTTAATCGTAATCTATGATGAACGCGTGAAGCACTAATAAAAAAACGTCAATAAAATATGAACGAAGGCCAGCGATACTGCAAATATCTACTCGTTATGGGAAAATTCAAGTAACTCGAATAATCACTTAATCAATGGCTAATTAACGGACGTCAAATCATGATTTGTTACAGAGCCGTATTACTAAATATGTCTATCTGGGTATTAGTTATGATACGTTGGTAGCAGCTGCAAAAAAATGAAAATAATTAGTGCGACCTGCCGTTATTGCAGCAACCGATCAATTATAGAATTTAAGGAGTGTTAAATTTAAGCGTAAGTACTCGTCGGTCAAGTTACCGGTAGGACAAAGATAATGAACAGTTTGTTTGAATAGAAAAAACATCAAAGGCCACAATAAAAATTAAGAATAACGCAAAGTCTACTAGGCGGTAACAACAATAGTAGCTATCTGATCTACAGGTGTCTAACGTAAGCCAGAAATCGTGAAAAATTGAGAATAATAATAAAAAACTAGTTCGACTTACAACGTTATTGTGTCAGCCAATTAAAAGTTCAAAATTCAATCTAAAATCGGATTGGTTCTAGATCAAACGAATTTCACTGAATTTTAGAATTCGAGCAAATAAAATCAAGCGTCTAAGGCTAGACAAAATTGGCCCAATGTTCAAAGTTCATTTAAAAGAAAATAAGAATAAAATTAATGTTACCTTAATTAAGGAGAAAAAGTTAATCTTTGTTCGAAAATAAAGCAAAAAAATAGCTGGTAGAGCTAAGTACACGCAATTGTCACAAAATATATATAAAAAAATAGAAATATATCACTTGGTTGATGAGTAGCTCCCCAGGCAGCTTCCAGAAAAGAACTGCACACGGGAGGAAGAGACTTCCTTGACAGGCGAAGGACAGCAAGATTCTATAGGTAGTACAGCTAGACAGGCGTAGCCAAGGAAAACCCGGTCGTTAGCGATACTTGACGACAGCAATATCCGTCGATAGCGATGAACCCGATGGTAGGAGCAGCCCTGTCGATAGGACCCTGTGAAACAACACATATTCAAGGTTCCACACGTAGCTCTTAATTGAAGAGCATTATAACTCGGTAATCAAAATCCACCATCAAGGAAACGAGAAATCAGAATTAAAAAAAAACAATAATTTACCTGTGTAGGGGGTAGCCGGTTGCTTATCGCTAGATAGCCTTACAGTTGGACGAGAAGGCCTCTGTAAGATATTAGAAAGGGAATTAAAAATCCGTCCACTTGCGTTATACAATGTTAAACTGATGGCGTCCACAGAAAGAAAAAAATGCAAAAAAACCAACTCCCCTCGCTAAAGCAGCATTCATATCCCACAAAGGGCAGTTTCAGACACCAATACTTAATAAAAGATAAGGCACAGATATGGACTGAAACTATTAAAAATGGCCCGGTTGGAGAATCCCATAAAGGTAAAATCAAAAGTTGATTCCAACCGGTACCCATAAACTGCTGACTCAAAGCAAGGTCGACGTAGAGTGGCGCCAGTAAATCAGAAACTCCAGGATCAGAGAATCTCCACTTCGAGAATCTTGCTCCACCAATGAATGCATGGCTTTACAAGTCACATGTTTCTCTCAATAATTCATCCTAGAGATTTAGACAATGGAAACCTGCGATTTCGATGCATCGGCATCTACAAAAAAAACTACTCACAGTAGCCAAAAGGGCATTGTCATTTACCCACTCCATCTAATAAAATTTCCTAATTTATTCCAAAGGCAATTAAGTAACAGCGCGCGATGCCCAACTCGACGCCCAATCCAAAAACAGTATGCGCTAAAGTTACCGCCCATCAGTTGCCCGTGACGTCAAAGGTTCCTGGCGACATAGCTTGATTTACGGTTTCATAGCTTTTAGGAACCGGAAACACTAAAAACCAATGACTTTACTCTCGAGGTTCTTACGCGCCAAATTCAATTCGTCCAAAATTGAAATTTGTTTAGCGACGCAAATTTTATTTTCCATTGACTCGATCAGAGTATCGTCGGAGCGAAGCCTGACGGAATCTACGAGGGTTTTCCGCTAACAAATACAATTGCACTTGAAGCTATAGGAACGGTGACGAGTCCTAAGGTTATTTACGCTTCGATATACGATAGCCAAATCGGCCATTGACAGTGTAGGGTAAATAGAATGGAACTGAACACTTCGAATTGTAAAGTCATATAATCCAATAGGAAAAAATATGCCGTCCTGAATTCTTATTTGATCGAGGGCTGCAAGCTTGAGCGATTGACGACTGTTAATGATCGTGGTGTTTTTTTTTTACGATGGGCTGAGCTTTGCGTGTCACATTGATTGGGTCATTTCTAAGGCATTTAGGATGCTTGGATTCATCATGAGGCAGTGTTCTGACTTTGGGAGCGTGGAGGTGTTGAAGACTCTGTACTTTTCTTTAGTTAGAAGCCATCTTGATTACTAATGCGGAGTATCGTCACCATTCTACACAACACATATTGCGAGAATCGAAGGGGTACAGAGGAAGTTGGTAAATTTGTTACTTTTCAAGCTTAATGCTGACTAATCAACACTCTCATACGAGGAGCGCTTACGAATGGTTTTCTTTCCTTCACTGCAAAGTCGCAGAGCCACTCTGACACTCTCCGTCGGACATAGACTCCTGGTGAATCTGATCGACTGTCCTGACTTGGTGACGTTATTGAATTTCAGAGTGCCATCTCGAAGCACGAAACAATTGCCTTAAATTATAGCGGAACAGCCATTGGCAGAAACGAAAGAATAACCAAATTTATGGCTTGGTATAATAAGCATTTACCTGTACATTTTCACTATAATTGCAGTGCATTATCTTTTAAAAATGCAGTAAGACGGCTTCTCGATAATGTTGTTGTCCGCGGTCATCCCTGAGCTTGTTATATTTGGTAAATTATGCTGTTCATATTGTTGTTATTTTTATGTGTCTTGTACATTTTATACGTTATTGTATTTCTGTTATCGACCTTACGTAGATACTTAGTCTTAGCCTAGTCACAGAATAATAAAACAATCAGAATACGAACGGAAAGAGAGGTCCGATACCGACCGCTATGACCTCGACCGCCTGTGCCATGGATTTGTGCCAATACGTTCTTCCAATTTCTTCCAAAGCATCGCTTCCTCTCTTTCTGTCGGTATTCTGATTGTGTCTTATTCTGTGGCCTAGTATTGTATCATTAGGAACTCTGTTCTGTTGTGTACATTGTATGAATAAATAAATAAATAAATAAATAAATAAATAACACATCTGGTCGTGCAGTGGTAGACCATAATCTGCTTCGCATGGCTTCACTTAAAACCTAAGAAAAACTTCTCTAGATATTGACTGGAACTTCAAAGCAAATAATGCAACAGTTTAAACTTTTTCAATTTTTTGACTACTTTTCTCTCAGCCCTGTATAATATCCAAATATCACTGTTAGCGCAAATGGGCACATCGCGCGGCGTGAAATCTCAATGAAATGACCTTTTAAAATCTAAAAAGCTCATCAAAGTTCGTGAATTGGTTTTCAAACTATAGCAATTTAAAAATTATGCTAAAAATCTCTTTTTTACGAAGGATTTAGATTGAAAAAAATTAGCTTGGGTTAGTTTCGAAAATAGCGCAATCGAAAAGAACGATTACGGAAAAAAATGCATTGGAAAATGTCCTAAAATTATCAATCTAAAAATATTCGAAAATCTGATATTTCATATTTAAATCTTATGTCCTAATCTAAAACGGTGCAACTATTAAGCGATTTATTCATATTTCCATTCACCGATTTTAGGTCAATTTCGTTCTTTTTACGTGAAACAAAGAGACCATTGGCAGAAACAATAATAATTATAAGTTGAGCAATTCTCTTAACGAAAATATTGAAATCTTTTGGAAAGCGAGGTTACCGCTCTGTTTTGTATATTGACTTGCTTAAGCCGGGCTAATGAATTAATCGATCGTTATTGTTATTTATTGTTATTAAGAAGCAATTATCAACACTGATATTGGATACATTTTTGACCTTAATGTTTCGTTTGTAAAACAGGTTGTGGCGTGCGTGTTTTAAGGCAGATATAAACAATTTTAAATTGAGAATAATCGAGTCCAGCTTGGGAGCAATCAAGAACAACCTGAAATTAAACTTATTCCACAAAACAATTTCAAAATGAGAATATAAGTTATGTGTTAAAATTTTCGACATTGATAGTATCGAGTATCACCAAAAAGAGAGTTTGAATAAAAGAGAACAAATATTATTCTGAAAATGCCTTACATTAAGAAAGCAGAGGCTAAAAATCTTGAAGGAAATTATAATTAATCTCTCTTAATGATATGAGAATTGGAATTTAGGATTAATTTTTTTATTCATTTATTACTGTTTTTGCTTTTATAGAGGATGTGTTTAAAAAGTGAGCATTTTAAGCGTATAGCACATTATTATGCATTATTAAGGAGATTGTTGTATATTTGACTTAGCTTTCCTATATCAGTTCAGTTCTGTCATTGACCGCATTTAGGTACTTCTTTTCTTAATTCTATCATTCCTTTAACAGCTAATTTACGATAGTCAGTCTTTGTTTAGTATTTTCGTATTATAATAATTAAAAGTGTGTTTGGTGTCTTTGATGTATTCTTCATAAGTCAGGTATAATTATTTTGCGACAGTATACGTAATCTCAATTTGCAGCGTTAATACGAACACCAGCTATTAACGTAATAATAGATAAATCATAATGGTTTTTTTATAATCTAATACGTTTATTTTATTTTTATTAATCAGGTCAAAGCCATTCGTCGGTGGAACGCGCCGGTCTCTTGGGTGGCGTAAAATTACGTTCTCTTCAGCCGGACGAATGCAACAAGCTGAGAGGCGAGACCGTCGAGCAAGCCATCAAGGAAGACCGTGAAGCCGGCCTTATTCCATTTTACGTAAGCACAATTTGGTCGGTTATCTATATTTTGCACAATCTGTGTGTATCAAGAGTTATCGCTAGTTTCATTCATATATCGACTATTAAAAAATATAGGTATATAATATATTATACATTTTGTGCGTAGGGTTAATTAGAAGGTAGAACGTACATGCTGTAAGTAATAATTTTTTTCGAAAAGGGGTCCTCATAAACGTTTCATTTGTCCTGTATCATCAACTCTCCATAATAAGGGCCAATTGAGTGCTATCATTAAAAGGACATTTTAATGGACTGTAAGTTACCTGTGTGAAGATGGCAGCCCAAGTTAGCAGACCAAATTGACGGAAATACCCGAACTAGTCGATATTGTGTATACACTGCTCAGACAAGAGTATTACTGTTGTTTCAGATCCGATCTTGGTCGATTTTCTGAACAAAAAGAGATGTGCTCGTAGGCACTCCAATTTTACCATATGGCTAGTCATTTTGTAAATAAAACAAAAAGCTTTAGCATTATATGAATATTTTAATAAGTTACTTTACTTGAAAATAACTAGAAGCTCATAAATACACAAAATATAAACAGTGAATTATTGTACGTAGTCAGTGCTACGATGTGAACAATATTAGTCGAGGCAAAGTTTCGACCTTGAATAATATGACATAAATAAAACTCTTAAAATCTAAAGCAATGCATAAACAGTGGTAATACTTTACTAATATATGTTTATAAACATAACCTTGAATCTATGTACAGTTCAATGTCTATTAGAGTTCCTGCGGAACAGCTACTTATCAACTATATTAGCTGATTTAGCTTTGATATGAAATATAATAATATACAAGCAATAATAACAGGATTAATATTACCTTAGAGTTCACCTATAAGCTAATATGTAGACTATGAACACCATTGACGAGAAACGTTCAATGTTCAGGAGGTTATCTTCCAACACTG
>MU184068.1:12401-32021 GCA_016904865.1 Pissodes strobi | reverse complement strand
CTGATTCCCTTTTAAGATATTAGAAAGAAAATTATAGAGTATTAAAAAATTTGCAATAACTTACCCATGAAAATCCGATGCAGGCGATGGCACCGCTGAGAATATCGGCAACAATGGCAGGGTACGAGTTGGCCGTAGGAAAATAGGCGTGAAATCTGGGTGAATGCCAGTGAGTGACCTGGCAATAAATAAATGGTAGATGTTGTAACACACACGTCGTTTAATAGATCTTTAGATTGTTGCTTATTTGTCTAAAGACAATGACTTTGGTGTTATTCAGATGGAAAATTAAAATTAGTCAACAATGAACAAACATTTTTTTTTGCATGAGTTTTTTCGCATTTCGAGTTTTTATCAGGAATATAATGTATATATTAACATTAATATAAGTAAATTTAAATCAGCTAACGTATGCGTATATTGCATAAAATTATTTTTTTATATGATTTATTAAACATTTACTACCTGGACATTAATGAGATTCATTATGATATAGATGTTTCTTTAAAGTACAGTTAGATTTATGTCTAATAACAATACATCACAGCAATAACCGGTCAATATCAAAGTTTGCCATTATTTAACTTTTCTCAATATTGTAGGTAAGTCAAATTAAGAAGAAATAGATAAAATAAATTGAAATATTGACGTCATCCGATAGAAAATATGTTAAATTTTATTCTAAAAATACCTTTCACAGCAGGAGATATTAAATAAAAAAAAAATCCCATACAGGGGAATAACGTAATAAGTTCGTGCAGTACCGAGCAAAAACCGGCAAAGTCGCGTTTTACGCGTCTATTCGGCACCGTTGTGGTTGCCATTTTAGTCATATTCATGTCGATTTGTCAATATTCTTCATATTTTATATTGGTGGAACATTGTTCTACCATGGAAGGTGACTTAAGTGATTGTGAGAGTGTGCAGATGGTGTTCTTTAGAAAAAAGACCAAAACATGGAAGATTAACAGATGTGAATATAAAAATTAAGCTGCAGAGCAATCAAATTTCAAACGTTTACAGTGCTCCAAAAAGATACTTGCGGAGGGTAAGCAAAATAATATATTATTCAAATTCAAATCTTTTAGAGTCCAGTGATATATAAATGTCCTATTTATGTGGACTCATTCGTATTGTGCCAGTTAAAAATAGACAACCTGGGCTATAAAAATATTCACTTTCACATCATTTTGATAAAAGTTTAACTTACTCCTGGCATTATCACTCTCTCCACATCTTTCAGCACGTCCTCCCATTTCTCCGGCTTTTCTGGAGCGTTTGCTGGAATTAAGGGTCTTAGGTATCCAGGTTCCACTGTGGGCAGTACACGCCTGTAACGAAATAAATCATAATTTTTAGAAACTATCAATGAAACTGTTTTTCTTTTTCAGGACTGCTGCCTATTCGGTAAAATTACAACATGTAAAAATTAAATTCCTTAATAATGTATTAATCAAAAAATGCACCGTTTTGTTTTTCCGATTATCTCCGAAAATCACAAAAGATAAATCAAATCTTAATGCTGATTAAAATTTGTAATAAAGTTCTCTAAAACTCTCTTAATTTAACCAACCCTACCAAATTAGAGACACACAATTTGTGTTTTTTGTTCAAATTTATCGATTACAGTGTGAGATTTCGTGTACCTATTTAACAGTTTAACACTACACTCCTGGGATTTTTTTCTTTAGATTCGACATTTCAGCAAAAATCATGTGAGTATGGTTTTCAACCACCCACTCTGAGTAAAATGCTGCTTGATTCAAATGCTAGAGTGCTAGTTTTGGTCGATCCCCAGCGACAGGTACCCCGAAAGGTTTGGCACTACAAATCTGCTGTGTGGCGTAATCTTCGCGAGTTTTATCTTTCTTTTCCGTGGAAAAATGCCTGCTTTGGGAATCAAAACACCTATGAATCTGCTGCTTATCGTAGCTGGTATGCCCCCTTCTATGAAACGTATCTCAAACAGTAAATCATGCTTTGGGAAAAACTGCTCAAGAACGGTCAATGCTAAAAAGGCTGCCTACCGCAAATGGAGCCAAGATCCGACAGCTGAAAATCGAAATATGTTCATCACGGCTAGACCCCAGTGTAAGTACCATTGCCAAAAGCGAGTAGGAATATAATGAGCAGATCAAGAACAAGCTTCACAACTACCCTAACGGATCAAGATCTTTTTGGTTAGTTATCAACGCTATCAATCAGGGTTTCTCAAAGACGTCAATCCCACCACTGATATAGATATAGCTGAAACGGCCAAAGAAACAGCGAACATTCTTGCCGAAATATTTGCATCAAATTCTACCTTAGATCCTCAAGGAAAGACTCCCCGAACTATCCCAAGAGTGAATTCCTCAATGCCATGTCTGGTATTTCGCCAACGCTGAAACGAATACTCAAAAGCCTAGACACCTACAAGGACACAGGACCGGATGGTCTTCCCGCAATAGTGTTTAAGAAATATGCTGCTGAACTAACAGCTCCACTATGCAGGCTTTTCCCCTATCATACAGATCCTCATGCGTTCCTTCTAGCTGGAAATGCACTCAGGTGCAACCAATCCCGAAGTCCAATTGCCTTAGTTCATATCATGACCAAAGTCACGGAGAAACTGATCAATGAACAGCTCTTATAATATCTCGAATCGGTAGGCATCATAAGCCATCGTCAATATGGTTTCCGCAAGCACAGATCAACGGGAAATCTCCTGACTTACGCGACCTATCTGTTGACCAAAGCCATCACGCGAAACTCGTGCATATCCAAAGAATTTGATAGGGTGTGGCATGACGGATTGTTAACCAAATTGTTAACCAAATTGATAGTATACGGACTACCACTAGCACGGCTTCTATGGCTTTCCAATTTCTTATGGGATCGAAGTATCCGAGTTGGTATGTCCATCAATACCAACTCGGATACTTCGATCCCATAAGAGGAATTTCAAATCAATGCCGTAGTTCCTTAAGGATGTTGTTGGAGAAACACCCCAACACGTGTATAACTTGTCATTTTTCACCGTATAGTTTGGTGATAACACCCTGTATGTACGTAGTATGAATGAGCCATAATTAATCCACGAATATATTTATTTAACTCCAGGTAAACAGAAATTTGTGCATTTAAATCAGCACATTTCAGTTCTTCGTTACTCCTTAGTCCAAACCTGGATGGTCGATCTCATTATATAAAAGAATTGCTGAAAATATAGCTGACTATCAATCCGTCAGGGAAAACGTTTGTAATCGTTTTCAATTTAATATATCCTGGTCTCCGTCACTGTTGTGTGGACAACAATATGTCGAAGAGAGAAAGAGCATTTTTCTACCCTTTCAAATACAATAATGGGCTAGCCCACGCTTATATCCCCGCTAAGCAATCTGACATTTCGTCAAACACATCGTCCTGAACTGTTCTCAATTTAATATATATTTGTCTCCGTTAGTATTTTGTAAACAATAATGTATCAAATAAAGAAAGAAAACAGTTTCTACCCTTTAAATCTCAAATGAATTCAGCATATTCGCAATCCCCACTTTATTTGGTCTTGCCGCCTAGCGATAGAAAAATTATATTTCAGTGCTTGGCAAACACTCAACCGTGATGGGTTGGTCCAGTCACCGCTCCACATAAAGTTAGCGCCAAAAACAACTGCCCCCGTCGCAGCCCTGTTTGAAGCCAAGATTTAGTTTTTATTAGTTTAAAGTGCCTTGAAAACACTTAAACGCGCTAGATCGGTCGAGTCACCGCTCTCTAGTGCAGTGCAGTTCCAGCCTTCACTCGACTAGCAGTAAAACGTGCTGCCGCTCCCTCTGGTCAAAGGCAAATTCCTTTTGGGCCAATTTCTCCGTTTGTATGCACAGATGTTAGAAAATATCAAGTATACCTCTGTTATCCTCGTTTAAGTTTGGACAACGACCTCTTCTGAGCGTTTTTACGCAATTCCTTAAAGCCAGAAACGACGTGGCGTCTTGTCTTATCTGTAGTTGAAGAGAAGCAGTAAAATGGCGGTACCAAATTTGAAGCTCAAATCGTGCCTGTACTATTAAATTAAGGATTTGAAGTCAGATCTCTGGTTACGATAAAGATAGAGAATAGACAAAGACTTACATCTCAAGGTATTTGTAGAGTGAAAGCAAAGTTGAAATTTTAAAGACAGAAAGCAGTTAATTTAATTTAGATCCGATTTAAATATCAAGACATTTTCTTTCGTAGATATTTCGTACTAAGTAACTTGTATATTTAGTTTTATGTGAATGAGTGATTGGCTGCATGGTAGTAGCTTAGAAATTATATATAAATTGTAGATATTCACCATATTAAATTCAAATGCAATTTACACCTGCATTATTAAAGGACTTAGTTAGTTAGTATACCTACCTAGTTTCAATTCACAACGTATGTCTAAAACCCCCACCACCCTATTTAATACAGTCCACTAGTTTAATTGTAGTTAATTATAAAATTAATTGCTACCCCCACCTTTGTGGTCACAAGTTAAAAATTTAATTTGTTTGTACCGACCAGATGTATATTATCTCCCACACTGTTCCTGCCCTATATCAACGATCTCTTCGACAGGGCAAACAATTCTATTTACAGCTATGCAGATGGCAGCACTCGCGGACTCCAATGACCGCTGCGCGTTTCCAAAATCAGATTGCTGCCATCAATGAAGATATGAGCGTCATCGTGGAATGGGGTAAGGAAAACGATGTCCAGTTTAACGCAGGAAAGCCTCAATCAGCTGTCTTCTCAAAAAAAGCAAACACCGCAGGACCTGACTTATCAATGACCGGACAAGCACTGACTCTGGCGTCATTCATAAGCTTGCTGGGCACCAACGTAGAAGACAACATGTCTTGGTGTAATCACGTCACCAAAATCGCCAAGGCAGCACCACAAAAGCTAGGAGCACTCTATAGAGCAAAAAAGTTGTATACGCCTCATCAGCTCTTACTGGTCTATAAGGCTCAGATAAAACCATCTCTGGAATACTCATGTGTAGAACTCGGCACCCAAACACTTGCTAAAGATATTGGACTCCATATAGAGAAGAGCAGTCCGACTTATGGATGTCCCAGAGTTGATTAAATACCTTGATAGTCTTGAATCGAAGAAAAGTGGCTATCGATACTACTACGGAAGGTGTTCGAACGAGCTGGTACCTATGATTCCGCCAAACAGAAACACCCGTCAGAACCAAGCTGCTCATCAACATAGGATACAGTTGCGAACACCTAGGAGGTGGCTGTTATGGGACTCCTTTATCTGGAGGACTGCCCCGCTCTGGAATGGACTTCCGAGTAATGTCTTTCCCGAAAACTACAACCCACAACGCTTCAAGTCCAATGCCCACCGTCTTCTCCACACACGCACCGCTCGTTGAGTGGTATAGGATTTTCCTTTTGTGTGTGTGCCCGACTTTTAAAAAAAACCGAGTATTTTATTTCCTCGATACCACCCGTATCTGGGAGGCATGCCCGTTTGCCCGTATCATATCCGCTACTCGAAAAAGGCTCCCGCAATCCCGCCCTAACAGATGGAACTAATTTTGGCGCTTGAGCATCTTATCACCAGACATTACCGAAACTTTTCGGACCCTAAAGTACATTAACGAAACGAGACACTTAAAAATTACCTAATTTTTTTGTTCAGGCTGACTAAATTTTTTAGAAAAAATATGGAATCTCTCAAGCATAAAAGCACTAACTAACTAACTGGAATTTTTAAACGAGTACTATAACAGCAGTTCACGGCCGTGTATGGGGCAACGATTTATTTCATACTGTTTAGGTGTTAGCGTGGTTTCAATTATACAGGGTGATTTATCGTAGGGAACAAGCCAATTTTTTTTATTATACCTGTACTTTCAAAAGAAAAACTGAAATAGCCAGCTCGTATAATTTTTCCGTGGAATCCGACAATGTATGGCATTTTATCAAATGGAATGCCATCTTTTTGGCATGGTTTCTTGATTTCTCGTATATATTTTTATGGATCTGTTTATTTAAAAAAAAATCTATTTTTAGTCTGAGAACGAGAGATCTGTACGATGCATTTTAAGGACCCTCTATAACACTCGCAAACAACACCCAAAAAAAAACGATTTTTATGTAAATCAACCTGGCGGATCCGATTTTAGAGTTCGCCAGACAATCCGGAATTGTGAAACTGGCGAAAATCAGCAATTTCCGAAAAATCTCATATTTTATGTAAAATTTTTAATTTTTGCTTATCACCCTTAGTTTAAGTCCGATTAAATTGAAATTTTTAGGAATCGGTTATTTTGTTCAGATCTTATTGCTGTCTCTCTCTCTCTCTCAGAAGTATAAAAGGCAACATTCAACGGATACGACACACCACTACAGTACAGTACTACAGTGGCTTTAAAAGGCACTGTATACAGTCCAAGCCAACTTAACCAACTGTCGCGACGTGGAGGTCGAAGCACCGTTTTCTTGAAAACTCAAGTACCTACCTAGTTATCAAAAAAATCACCGAAATAAAAAAGTTTCTTCGTTTCTTTTTCTACAACTTTGTCGCTTACTAGATACATCTATCTCTTGAAACAAAAAACTTTTCTCGATCGAGTATTTGTTGCTGCTAAGAAATTTCGTGCCACCAATTTACAAAAAAAATAAAACTGGCGACACGTACATTTTTTTGCATTTGTCTCATATCATTCATGATAACAAATGTCCAAATTGGCTCTCCTAAAAATTTTAATTTAATCGTACTTAAAGTAAGGGAGATATAGGGGTGATAAGCAAAAATTTTAAATATCACATAAAATATGAGATTTCTCAGAAATTGGCAATTTTGACCAGTTTCGCAATTCTGGATTGCCTGGCAAACTCCAAAATCGGATGCGCCATGCGCAAGGTCGATTTACATGTAAATCGATTTTTTTAGGTCGTTGTTCGCGAGTGTTATAGAGGGTGCATCTGAGACCTTGCTTGTTCTCCGACTATTTTGTCAGGAAACGTTCTTAAAAGAACTTAAAATCATTTCAAATAGATGATACGTGTGATTCCCTGTTACCTGTCTATGTCCCATCATTAGACTTTGATGATCGGTCAACAATAAATACACTAATATTAGCTATAAAAAGCTATTCATAATAACGTTACCTAGATAATAAAACTTACAATAAAATAATAAATAAATAACTTAACAATAACGGCAAATGTCGCACAACAAATTTAATATTAATAATCTATATGTTCTTTATACCCCCCATTATTGTCGAAACAGCTTCGGTAACCCCTTTGCAGTATCTTCAAACTTGGTCTTCCTGGTTTAATCGATTAATTTCATTGATAATTTTGTTTTGAATTTCTTCCATATTTTCATTTATCTAAATGTGATAGTTTTAAGATGTCTCCAAAGGAATTAATCCGAAAGTGATAGATACGGACTATTGAGTAGCCACCAAAATTGTTCAGTTTCTTCCGATCCATTTTCGGTTACTGTTGTGAAACGAGTCACAACAGGTGATATAATATTTTATAACTTGCACTTGTACTATATTATTTGCCCTTTTAAGTGCTAAATAAAATGCTATTCAACTCCTATTTAAATTAAAATAATAAAAAGCATAAAAATACGCTTATAGCACGATACATTTTTCTTAGAAATTATAACCCTTTTCACCCTTTCCACTCTAATAATCTAGTTATACGGATTATCTAAAGCGACCTATTATCAAAAATGGCCTCTAGAATGATCCAATCAGAGCAAGCTTAATTCCATACGCTCAGCGACCTTAGCTCTCACCTCATCCCTTAATAAAAGTCAGTCCAAAGACACGAAGAGACGCTTAACTAAATGATAAAAAAGCTATCTCTGTCTGGCTTCATGAAAGGTGAAAGCAGATGGCGCGATTAGCTTGGACCGCCAAAACCGCGGGAGGTTTGAAAGTTTCTTTGATTGCTTTATTGTTATATTTTATCCATTCTGATGCGGTGAAGATCTTTTAATTCTATTATGTATTCGTATGACTAATTTTAAAAAGGATGAGTTTATGCTATGTTCACAAATAGTTTTAGATAAATATTCAAACAAATACATAATAAAATTTTTAAAATCTCCACCACATCAGAAGGGACGGAGTATCAAAGTCGCTAATATAAGAAAATTGCAGTTGATCGAAACAGTATTCAAATAATCTACCGTAAACAATTGACAAAGCATGTTAATCGAAATTTCATAAAAATTATATCCGTCATTTGAAATTAATAGTCAGGGTGTAATAGTATACAAATAATAATAAGTGAATTCAAGATTGGCCTACCTTATGTACTTACTTAAAATTAAAAATCAATAATCATTACAAAAATTCAAACAAATTTCACAGTTCATTATACAAATAGAAAATTATATTTAATGTCTGATGACGCACACACTTTTAAAAGATAAGGGACGAAGGAAAATAATGCATGTTTTCAACTTCATCTTCTCGTAATCCACAAACAATGCAAGCAGCCTCAGCAGCCACGATGCTGTTTGTTTTGTCTCTATTAAGTAATCCACTGATCCACTCCACTCCGAACAGAAATTAACGTTTCAATCACAAGATGAATGAAAAAGAATATCTTTCAGGGAAAAATTTGTGAAATGAACAAAAAAATTTAAGAAAACACCAGCAAGCCAAACTAAAAACAGCCTAAAATTAAGACATGGTGTAACGTATTGAACTGGCAAAGTCATACTTGTCGTTGTCATCTAGTATTCAGCAGTTCAGCTTCTAACGCAGAATTACATGAGTTAGACAAAGACATATATCATTTGTTTTTGCAACAGCGTCGACACGACTTTGGCTCCATCTACAATCACCTTTGGTGATGCTAGATAAAGAGAGAGCTATACGGAAATGCATTAAGTAAAAGAGAGGGCATGAATAGGACAAATTTTCCATTTTACTTAACTGTCTTTTCGTGGTTTGTCTCTGGTCAGTCTTGCCACAAAATGTTTTGATATGCTCTAAGCGGCAAATCGTATAACGTATTCTCGATGTCCTGTTCTAGAAATTAAAGATATCTATGCCCCGTTAGCGATCTATGGTAGAATATTGGCCCAATAATACGGTTGTTTTGCATACTTGCCACACCAAACGTAGACAAGGTTTCTTCCTTGGTTAATTTTTGTTTGGGTTTTCCTAGGGTTTTCAACAGCACAGTAACAGATATTATGTCGATTAAACATGCCTGATGTGGTGAAAGTTGCCTCATCGGTCCTCAGCATCTTTTAAAAATTTCCGGGTCAAATCTCGCTGTGGAACTATTATTTGAGAAACCAACTGAAACCGAGCTTCTTTCTGTTAAGTTGTCAGCTGCTGAGCAGGACGTATATGAAAAGGCTTGTATTTAAAGTATTTTAATGTTCTTTGGACAGTTCCATAACCTAGACGTTGCACTGGATGGAATATCTCGAACTGCGTCCCTGATTGATATTTTAGCATTTTGTCCAAAATAATTTGTTATTGCACGATTGTTGTAGATTTGTTCTTGGTCGATTTTCTAAACAAACAGAGACTGCACATGGGCAGTATAACTTACCATAGGGGCTAGTTCTAAAGTGAATTTTAAAATAAAACATTTTTTTTTTAGCATTATATGAATATTTTAATGTTATTTAACTTGAAAACAACTTAAAGCTCGCAACTAAACAATATATAAACATTTGCAATATTTAAATCTGACGGTGCTCGAATATAGACAATTTCTGTCGGTGCTAGGTATCGACTGTACACAATATCAGAATAACAATACTTATAAAGCATTGCATAAACAATTATAATTCTAATAAAATATACGGTTATAAATACAACCTTGCAGCTAAACACAGTTAAATGTTTGTTAAAGTTCCTACGGAACCACTCACTGTGAGCTTGATTAACTGAGATAACGCTGAGATGAAATACAGTAATATACAAGTAATAATAAAAGGATAAATATTATCTGAATGTCCGCAATAAACGACTATGTACAATATATTAACGTCAATTGATGTGCAACGTTCAATCGTTGAGCAGTTTATCTTCAAACACAGGGGAAAGTCACTTAAAACACTTACTAAGTATCACCTTAGCTTCTATATACAATGTACTTCAACTTCTTACAAATAAGAATGACTCAAGTTGGAGTGAATTGAGAATATGCAGTACTATGCATAAATAACATTGGTTGGTAGCGCAATGGCGTCGAGGGTTTATTTTACCTTGCAGCGTAAACATCACACTGTATGAGTGTGTAAGAGAAAGCTTCAATTTAAGAAGAAAGCATGACAGGGATGCTTTTGTAGAAATGCGGTTTTAATACACGCAATAAAATGAATTATAAAACACGCTATGCTGGGAACGCGTAGGATAAGCTACACTCCGAGAAATGGATAACTTTATATTAACTTTATATTATACTAAAGCAGAGAGAATATTGACCGAGTGCCAAAAACGCGGTTTACTTTTCGGCTCTTGAGAGAGAGTGACTGTGAATAAGTGAGTTACTTACATGGCCGAGTGCCAGAGCGATCGCTTACTATAGCGTCTTACTTGCAAGGGAGTCAGGGAACAAGTATTCCATGGTCGAGTTTTGGGGAGAGTCGAGGAACAAGTATTTTCAAGAAGGTGAGGACACGTCATTTGTCCCTTGGCGCATGAACTTATCCCCACTACTGAAATATCCATTCCGTAGAGGGCAAGTATTGTAAATATACAGAAGTTATACAAAAACTTTACATGACCGGTTGTCTAAATAAAAATTATGAATTACAAACCTGGTCGAATCCTCCTGACTAGTTTTTTATAAAATTCGATTATTATAGAACGGAATTTTAGAGACCCTAAAATTATAAAATACCCAGGATTGGCTGTTTCGGGCAGTCGCTGTAGGAAGCACTGATTGGCCGGATGCGTTCTGCTTGTAACTGACCCGGGCTTGTGGGTCGAAATACGTGGATTGTATTGTTCGAAGTCATTCTGCTTTTACCTATCTAGCTAAACTGATACAGATGGATAAAGGTTGGGACATGAGATGGCGCTAAGAATGTCGCCGAGAGTTTTTGAGGGGCATTCTTGAAATGCGATACACAGTGGCATGGAATATTAATATAATACGAATTAAATCGATAGATTTGAAAACATGACCAAATGGTTTTTGAACAACGATCCCGGTTTATTTTCCTCTGAGTATTCCTTTTCGCTCTTGTAATGACTTTGTTTGCTCAAATAAAATTGTTATCCGTAAAATGGCATTCACTGATACATTTCTTCCATATAAGCGCAAATATCTTCATCTGGTTTCTGGGGAGTTTTCTCCGCATTGATAATATGTTTCTATTATTTGCATCCGCATTCCTAAAGGAAGTCTCATGAAAAAAAATTGCAAAAAGAGTGTTTTATAACATGAAACTTACGTGAGTATTGACAATGCAATTCATTCAGCGAGCTATGACCAATAGCCAGAGATTGAGAGGACCATGAAACAAAAATTTTGGCCAATTACTGTACTGACTGATCTATGACAAAAATAAAGTGTACTCACCGGGGAACCTCTGTCCCCTTGCATCATGACTTCAACCATCAATTTATACAATACTATAATATATCATAACATATCTTCTTTCTTCGACGACTAGCTTCTTCTTCTTAGGACGCCGTCTCCCTTCGAAGGTTGGCGATCCAACTGGCTATAATGGTGCGTGAAACCGCATGCGGATCGGTAGGTTTAGGTCTCTACTAGTGAAGAGGGTCTTCATGGAGATGAATGTGCTTCTGGCCTGCTCTATCCTTGATCTGATTTCCAGTTTAGGGTCACTGTTCTCGTTGACGAGGGCTCCAAGATATTTAAAGGACGGCATTTGTTCCAGCGTTGTTAGCGTCCTTCAAAATATCGTGGATCTGCTTGCGTTGTGTGTTTGTGAATTCCTTGATCTTTTTCCTCCTCCTCATATTGTAAGCCTTATGCCTGTATTTTCCAACTTAATTCTCTTGAGATGTTGAGGTCCATGACTAACCTAAACTAACCCATCTCTTTGGAGGTCTTGTCCATGGTCTTCCATCTCTAGCGATTCTTGTCAGTATTTTCATTTCTGTTATTCGTAGGGTGTTTTTTGTTCTTTTGTTGTCAGCTCTTGTTTCTATAGCGTACGTTAGTATGGGTCTAACACAGGTTTTGTATATTTTAATCTTTGACTTTTTGCTCATGTTGGTGTTATTCCAGATAATGTCCCGAAGGGCACCTGAGATTCGGCTGGCTTTGTTGGCTTGTTCTCTTACTTCATTTGTTCTATTTTGGCTTGAGGTAGTTTGTATGACTAGGTATTCGAACGACATGACTTGTTCTATTGTTTTCTTTTCCAAGGCAAGTTTACATCTCATTGGTTCTTTGGAAATGACAAGGGCTTTCGTTTTTCTGGTCGTTACCTGCATGTTGAAGGTTTTTGCTTTTACATAGAATGAGTATAGAAGCCGTTGTAAGTCGTCCTCATTATCCGCTATAATTAGGGCGTCATCGGCATAACAGACGATTTTGATTTGACCTGTTGTGAGTGTATATCCTCCCTCTGTGATTTCAACCTGGTTTATTATTTCATCCATTATTAGATTGAAAAGTTGTGGGCTTAAGGAGTCTTCTTGTCGGATTTGCGTTGGTGTTTTTATTTCCTTTGTCATCTTTTGGTTACCCAATATGTGGATAGATGTATTGTGGTTTAGTTGTCTTATGACGTCTATTACGGTTCTCGGTACGTCTTTTTTCTTAAGAATATCTTTCACGTCGTTCAATCTCACTCTGTCAAATGCTTTGGTGAGGTCTATAAAGCACAAATATGCGGGCTTTCCTTATTCTATAGCCTTTTCCACTACTTGCCTGACTATGAAGATATCATCCATGGTTGACCGATTCTTCCTGAACCCTTGTTGTTCTTCCGATAATTTTACATGTTCGCTAATTATTGTTTCTATGATCTTCGTGAACAGTTTCATGACTGAGCTTAGTAAGGTTCTGAGGATTTTTTGTCCCCTTTTTGAATATTGGGATGGTTATGCTATTTTTCCAATCATTTGGGACATTTTTAGTTGTTAATATACTCTTAAACAACTTTGTAAGTTCTGTCATTAGCTGGTGCCTCCCATATTTCAATAACTCGTTTGGTATCTCATCCAGTCCGGGTGCTTTTCTGTTTTTAATCTTCTTTGTCTGTTCCATCGTCATTCTTTCGGTTATTTCGGGAGGTTCTTCAGCATCTTCGCCTTCTTCTTAAATCTCGTTTCTCTTTCCCTCTTCGGGTATTCTGTGTACAGTTGTTCAAAGTAGGTTTTCCATTGGAGTTCATCAATTTGTAGTGTTTGTGTATTTCCACGATTTCGAGTTTTCCTTCCTTTGTGCTCCGTATAGGTCGTGCTCCATTTCGAAGGTAAACCTTTTCCGGAAGTTTCGTTTTATGGTTCTGATTTCTGTGTTGACTCTGTTTCTTGTTTGGATGTACTGGTTCTTTCCTTCCGGTGTTTGGTTACCCCTATATATTAGGTACGTTTCACGTTTCTCCTTGGCTAGAGCTTTCACTTCGGGTGTATACCATTGTTTGTTACGGGAAGCTTTATTAACTCCCACTTTCCTTAGACCTAGAGCCTCGATAGCTGCGTCGGTGATATACACATACCGAGATCCTAGAACCCAAGTGTGTCGATCGAGAAGACAAGTGAGGGTCCTCCATACTGACAAGACGAACTCGAAAGCATCCGCACGACCAGAGGGTGTCCCTGTCGATTTCTACACAATCGACCACAACTTGGTAATACCTTGCCAATCGCAGTAAACTCTGGTATACCATCAAAACTCCTGCCATGGACTTTAATAACCATATAAACTATTATGCACATGTCGACATGATTAACCAGTCCACAAAACAACTACACAAAGGTAAATTATGGCCACTCTATATACATAGTTCTTAATCAGCCAAGGTGCTAGCACTCACTGCCATCGTTTTCGTTTGGGGTCTCTCTCAATCTCTGCACATATTATTTGTTTATGTTAGAGTATCAGTTTTCAAGGGTATAAAACAAATATCACGGACGGTTGGGTCACATTATAAGTATTACAGAATGTTCATAAAAATTAGTTTATTAAATATTTTAACTCATCTTAGGATATTTTACACATTTAAAACAACTTAGCAACTAATGATGGGACCTAGAGAGTGACATAATTAAGGTAACAGGTAACCACACCTATCAGTTATTTGAAATATGTTTAAGTTATTTTAAGAACTTTCCTTGACAAAGAGATTTATTTTTTTAAATAAACAGGTGTTTAAAAATATATGCAAGGAAGGAAAAAATCATGCCAAAAGATGGCATTCCATTTTTAAAAATGTCAAATTAAGCCGCTGCTGTTTTATTTGATGGTCAATTGATTTTTCCTTGCCCTTTTCGGTTTCCACAGAAAAAAATTATACCAAATGGCTATTTTAGTACGGTAAAATTGGCTTGTTCCGTCCTCGATGGATCACTCTGTACTATGTGAAAAGCACTAACGACACGGATATTTTCCAGGAAAAAATCGTACTTTTCTAGCTAACTTCATGGATTTTTATATTACACGGGCCTAATCCTTTTTGCCAACATATGCAACTTTGAATTTGTACCATAAGTATAGTAATTCTGGAATTGAATATCGAAATTTCAAACTGCTGTTCTGGTGAAGATTGCACGCCCTAATGATCTCCTAAGGTATTATTTACATAGTCACTGTTAAATAACAGTTAATTGTCGTAAACCAATCCCCTTAGTAGGAGATAGAACAGATATAGTCTCGTTAGAAACAGTTTGCATTTTGCAAGTAATAAAAACGATAGTAAAATAAAAAGTAGTTTATTCTTATCTCGTTTCCTATTCGTTACCTTGACCTGCTTGCACGTTTCTTATTTAATTTTATTTATTGCAGTTACAAATTGCCGATCTTAAAATTGTGTCATTATTATGTAGAATAATAATTATATTCAAATAGAAGCAAAGGGTAAACATTTAACTCGAATCCATATCATGATATGAAATAATGTTCGGTCCTTCCTATATGTTGCGATCGCCCTGTACCCCAATGCCCAATGCTACTCCAAACGTGCACAATTCAATTTGTTATTGCGATATGTGCCCTATTTTAAATCCCGTTTTATTGAGAGCGCTTAGAGTATAATAGAGGCTTTGCTTTAACTGAAATCCACTTACCGGTCTCTGATATTCTCCAGATATTCTGCCGTGTAGTCGATCATCGCCTTTCCGAACTCCCTAAACTGATTAGCCTCCATCTCTGTAACACAACGCACACTAATTACCGTTTTGATTCGTCAATTTATAACGACATCGACTGACGAACAGTTCACAAAAATGACTATATTACAGGCACTCTAAAAGGCATCGAGCTTTTAAATTAGGAAATATGCTAGGGCTTTTATAAGTTGAAATTAGCTACGGAAAGTTGAACTTTCGACATCTCAAAAATGTTATCGTTTAAAGTCAAAAATACGACTACCCTGCAAGCTACAAGTGAACCAAGCAAACAAGAACATATTTAATATTTTGATAATGTGAAATCGTATAGTAATTAGTAATTGAAAGTTACTACTTTTCCAAAGAGTTTGAGTTGGAAAAGAAAAACTTTGTTAATCTACCATGTTTTACACGTAAATTTAGTAAAAAGCGGAGTAGTTTTGGTTCAGTAGAGTGCCCGAAGGGCTAACTACCAACTTAGGATTGAACTCTCATTCTCATTAAAAAAACAACGATGTGTTCTTAAGGCTAGGGCTGGGCGATTATTAAAAGTTATAATCGATTTTCGATTATTTGCAATAATCGATTAATCGATTAATGGCTATAATCAATTAATCGACAAACTCGACTTATTGAAATAATCTATTAATCGAAATAATCGATTAGTAGAAATGATCGATTAATGGATTTAACCTACATTGCCAATAATCGAGAAAATCCATTAATCGAAATAACCAATCAATTGTATTGATACAAATTAATACATTGCCGATTGATATTGACTAATCGAAGTACTGGACAAAACAATATATATTATAAATTTCAGTTCAAGTTCTCTCTCTCTCTCTCTCTCTATCTCTCTTTCTTTCTTTCTTTCTTTCTTTCTTCTTCTTCTTCTTCAGAAAAAATCTCCGAGTGGAAGATTCAACATATCTAGGATTGACACAAAGTGGAAGTTCCTTTCATCCTAGTATAATAGGTATAAATTTACTTAGCACACCAGTGGAAAACTTAGTCAAAACCCGACATTTACTATTGCATTGGTACGGTAAATGCAAGATCTCAATTTTGAATTAATCTGTAATACATTTACAGTTTTACATTTTTATATGGCAGGCCAATTAAAAACCCATAAACATGATGATTTCTTGTCTTACTAGACATAAAAAATAGCCTTTAATAGATATATACCATGCGGCATGCACCTTATAAAATATTTACGCATTCCTTGCAAAATTGAAAAAAAAAATGTTTGTGGTGACATTTTACGTAACAGACACGCTTATGTGGTTTCTATGTATACATGACTATACCATATAAGGTATTCACATGGATATTACGTAACGGAAGACTATGCTCAACGGCGCCAGTATATGTATTTTATTCTTAAGGATCTACACGAGTCCTTCCTCCTGACGAGTCCTGGGCTTGCGTGGGCCTGATAATGACAAATAGATATCTTTGTTGCCGACTGTCACATAGTTCTTAGATTTTAACATAATTTTGCCAGCATTCTGATAAAAATTTTAAGATGACATAATTATATGGCGAATCATATATATTTTGCTTGTCCCGCCATCTTCAGCTTTTAACATCATTTGAACCAAAATCTAATAATTTTGGCTTAGCCAT
Source organism: Pissodes strobi (assembly GCA_016904865.1). Lineage (NCBI taxonomy): Eukaryota > Metazoa > Arthropoda > Insecta > Coleoptera > Curculionidae > Pissodes > Pissodes strobi. The sequence continues at coordinate 15,118 of MU184068.1, read as the reverse complement.
CACATAATTTCATTTCATGTCATCGGCAACACTGTACAGGGAGTTGCGTTCAGTTTCCGTGGGCAGTACGCCGCGTGGTTCAGTGGTTAGATGCTGTGTTTCTGATACTGCGGCCCGGGTTCGATTCCAGTGGCTTATTTAACTTATGAGATCTTTTGTTAAACAAAAAGTTTCTTCATTTGTGCTCGCATTTTTAAAATATATAATAATTAAAACATATTTAGTATTTAAGAAACATCCAAAACAACTTGCAATTCAGCTTTGCATACAGGATGTGCACAATTCGAATCTCTAAATTGTAATCTAGAAGAGTTTAAGAAATGATTAAACGCTGTGTCTAGCCTCCCGGTACCGGTATCCGAATAAATCCCGGTATGTATTGATGACGTAATATTCTGCCGGTGTTTCTATTAATCCCGTTAGATCTTATAAAAGAATTAGCGTTTAAAGATCCTTTACAGGCGTAGCCGACTATATCAAAATCGGCCTCTCCTATTGGTCGATCCGCATGACCCTCCGCTCGCTTCGCTCGCTACGGGGGCTCAAGAAAAGGAAACTAACCAGGTGCTAACCCAATCTAACTCAAGACATACCCAAAATCAAGAAAAAAATATGTTTAGAAACATAATCTTAAAAAATATATATAAAATGTGCAATGGGGTTCGAACCCGTGCCGTCCAGGTGAGACCCAAGTATCTAAACCTCTACGCCACGAGAGCTCTTGCGACAAATTGATTGCATCACGAAGACATATACGAGAATAAAATCTACCGGGATTATTGTAAATACCGGTAGACCATTACGTCATCATACCGCCATTATTTTTTACCGGGATTTATTCGGATACCGGTACCGGGAGGCTAGACACAGCGATGATTAAATAGATAATGATTTTGGTGAATTTTATATTGATTTTACAGATGGTTTTATATTGTCTAGCTTACGAGATGTAATGAAAAGTAAAGAGATTCTTGATTTTTACTCGTATTTTCAAAATATATAATCACTAAAAAATATTTAGTATTTGAGAGACACCTTACTCCTAGACTATCCAAAACAGCTTGCAATTCAGCTATTTGTATACAGCATGTGCAAAATTCAAGTCTCTCAATTGGGATCTAGAAGGGTTTGAGAAATGATTTAATAGAAAATGTTTTTAGTGAATCTTATATTGATTTTACCGATGGTTTTATATTTTGAATTTTTTGGCTTGTTTAGCTTATGAGATGTTTTTAACGTCATAGAGATTCTTGTTTTTTCTCGTATTTTTAAAATATATAAAAACCAAGAAATATTTAGTATTTGAGAGACACCTTAGACCTAGAATATCCAAAACAACTTGCAATTCAGCTGTTTGTATACAGGATATGCAAAATTCAAGTCTTTCAATTGGGATCTAGAAGCGTTTGAGAAATGATTAAATAGAGAATGTTTTAGAAAATTTTGTGCTGATTTTAGAGATGGTTTTATCTTTTGTGGCTTGTTCAGCTTATCATGGGTTTTGAAAAACAAAGAGCTTCTTGATTTTTGCTCGTATTTTCAAAATATTTAATGATTAAAGAATATTTAATATTTTACCCACACCTCAGACCTAGAATATACAAAACAACTTGCAATTCAAAACAACAGTTATTTGGAAACAGGATGCGCAAAATTCGAGTCTCTCAATTGGCATCTAGAAGTGTTTAAGAAATGACTAATAGGGAATATTTTAGAGAATTTTGTATTGATTTTAAAGATGGTCTTAGCTTTTGTTGCATTTTCAGCTTATGAGATGTTTTGAAAAACAAAGAGGTTCCTGATTTTTGCTCATATTTTCAAAATATATAATCATCAAGAAATATTTAGAATGTGAGAGACACCTTACACATAGAATGTCTAAAACATCTAATTCAGCTATTTATAAACAGGATGTGTAAAATTTAAGTCTCTCAATTGGGATCTAGAATAGTTTGAGAAATTATTAAATAGAGAATGTTTTTGGTGAACTTTTTATTGATTTTACAGTTGGTTTTATATTTTGTGACTTGTTTAGCTTATGGAATGTTTTGAAATAAACAAAAAGATTCTTGAATTTTGCTCATAATTTGAAAATAAATCATTATCAAGAAGTATTTAGTATTTGAGACACCTTAGATCCAGAATATCCAAAACAACTTGCAATTCAGCTGTTTGTAATGGAATCTAGAAGAGTTTGAGAAATGATTAAATGAAGAGAGTTTTAGAGAATATTGCTCTGATTTGAGAGGTGGTTGTATTTTTTTAAGCTTGTATAGCTTTTAAGATGTTTTGAAAAACAAAGAGGTTCTTGATTTTTGCTCGCATTTTCAAAGTATATAATAATTTTAAAATATTTAGTATTTGAAAGACACCTTAGACCTAAAATATTTATAACAACTTGCAATTTAGCTGTTTGTATACAAGATGTGCAAAATTCAAATCTCTCCATTGGGATCTAGAAGAGTTTGAGAAATGATTAAATGAAGAGTGCTTTAGAGAATTTTGCGCTGATTTGAGAGTTGGTTTAATTTTTTTGTAGTTTGTTTGGCTTTTAAGATGTTTTGAAAAACAATGAGGTTCTCGATTTTTGCTCACATTTTCAAAATATTTAATAATTTTTTCATATTTAGTATTTAAGAGACACCTTAGACCTAGAATATTTAAAACCATTTGCAATTTAGCTATTTGTGTACAGGACTTGCAAAATTCAAGGGTCT
>MU184068.1:0-12391 GCA_016904865.1 Pissodes strobi | reverse complement strand
GCCGATTTGTGTAGCTTGTTTAGCTTTTAAGATGTTTTTAAAAACAAAGAGGTTCTTGATTTTTGCTCGCATTTTCAAAATATATAATAATTTGAAAATATATATAGTATTTGAGACACTTTACACCTAGAATATCCAAAACAATTTGCACTTTAGCTGTTTGTATACAGGATGTGCAAAAGGCAAGTCTCCTAATTGAGATCTATAAGAGTTTGAGAAATGATTAAATGGAGAAAGTTTTAGAGAATTTTGCGTTAATTTGCGAGGTGGTTTTATTTCTTTGTAGCTTGTTTAGCTTTTAAAATGATATGAAAAACAAAGAGGTTCTTGATTTTTGCTCGTATTTTCAAAATATATAATAATCAAAAAATATTTAGTATTCGAGAGACACCTTAGACTTAGAATATCCAAAACAACTTGCGATTCAGCTGTTTGTATACAGAATGTGCAAAATTCAAGTCTTTTAATTGGGAGGGAGAGAATAGAGAATGTTTTAGAAAATTGAGTGTTGATTTTAGAGAAATTTTATCTTTTGTGGCTTGTTTAGCTTATGATTGGTTTTGAGAAACAAAGAAGTTCTTGATTTTTGCTCATAATAATAATCAAAAAATATTTAGTATTTGAGACACCTTAGACCTAGAATATCCAAAACAACTTGCAATTCAGCTGTTTGTATACAGGATGTGCGAAATTCAAGTCTCTCAATTGAGAGCTAGAAGAGTTTGAGAAATGATTAAATAGAGAATGTTTAAGAGAATCTTGTGCTGATTGTAGAGATGGATTTATCTTTTGTGGTTTGTTTAGAATATGAGATGTTTTGAAAAACAAGTTGAGTTGAGTTTTGCTCGTATTATCAAAATATATAATAATTAAAAAACATTCAATATTTGAGAGACGACGCCTTAGACCTAGAATATCCAAAACAACTTGCAATTCAGCTATTTGTATACAGGATGCGCAAAATGTAAGTCTCTCAATAGGGACCTAGAAGAGTTTGAGAAATTATTAAATAGAGAGTGTTTTAGAAAATTTTACGCTGATTTAAGAGGTGGTTTTATTTTTTTGTAGCTTGCTTAGCTTCTAAGATGATTTGAGAAACAAAGAGGGTCTTGAATTTTGCTCGTATTTAACAAGATGTTATAATTAAGGACATTTTTAGAGTTTGGAAAACACTTCAGACTCAAAATATCCAAATGAAGTTTCAATTCAACTGCTTATGCATACAGTATGTCCGGAATTCAGGCTCTTAAGTGAGATATAAAATTCTCAGGGAAATGATAAAAAGGAGATAGGTTTAGAGAATGTGGGGCTCTAGCTAGAGGGTTGAAATTTTCATGACATGTAGCCTGGGTAAAATGAGGATCCTGGACGAAAACTGGACTTCGTGCAAATCGCCTCCCCCCCTCCCCCGTTCAGCTAGGAGAGGGGGGAGAAGAAAAATACTAAAATAATTAATTTCGGGAGAACGGGAAGAGCTACGCGGTCGAACGTTTTATGGTAGGTGCGCCTCATGGGGGCTACCTTTGACCATATAGGAGACCAGGACTTTAATTATTTAAGGGGGGATTTTGGGAAAAAAACGTGTTTATGTCGATATCACTGCAACGGAGCCTCGGATCGAAAATCTGACAAGCGTCAGTGGGTGGGGGGGAATTATACCCCCACCTCCTCGGATACTGAAATATTTTCGTAAAAATGGGAAAAAATTGAAAAAAAACGTAAAATATTGTTCGGAAAGTTAATAAAAGTATTATAAAACGAAATAAAAAGAATAATAAAAAAAAAATTAGAGAAAATGCTGTTTTCGGCGAAGAAAAGGCGAAGGAGTTACGAGATCGGGGATGGCAAAAATGGGAGGGAAAAAATGCTTTATGAAAAAAGACAAAAAATTTTGAAAATATTTTAAAAAAAAGTAAAAAATATTCGGAAAATTAATAAAAGGTTATAAAACGAAATAAGAAAAAAAAAATTAAAAACGAAAAAAACAAAATATTGTTCGGAAAGTTAATAAAAGTATTATAAAATCAAATGAGAAAAGAAAATAAAATTAAATAAAAAATTGTTCGGGAAGTTAATAAGAGTATTAAAAACAGAAATAAAAAAAATAATAATAAAAAAGTTAGAGAAACGCGGTTTTCGGCAAAAAACAGTTGAAAAAAAAGCAAAAGAAATTAAAAAAAGTGTCAAACGGGGAGCAAAAAGCTTAAAAAAACTCAATTATTAATATCTCTTTCAGAAGTTTCACTTCAGTTGTGTGCTTATGAAGGTGAGGCACATAATTTTTGTTCAATTCTTTGTAGCTTATCAATATTTGAAATATTTTGATTTTCGACGCATGCAATAAATAAACAAATATTTAATATTTGAGAGACCCCTTAGACCGAAAATATCCAAAACATCTTTCAATTCAGGGCATCTGAAATGCAGGCCTCTCAATTGGGATCTAGAATAGTTAGAGAAATTATTAAATAGGGAACGTTTTAGAGAATTTTGTGCTGATTTTAGAGATGGTTTTATTTCTTGTGGCTTATTTAACTTTTGAGATGTTTCGAAGATCTAACAGGTTCTTGATTTTTACTCGTATTTTCGAAATGCGTGATAATTAAAGGAATATTTAATATTTGATCTTAGACTCCGAATAATCAAAAGAGCTTTCATTTCACCTGTTTGTATATACATTATGCCCATAATTCAAGTCTCTCAAGTGGAAAATGGTAAAAATGGGATAGTTTGAGCGAACGTGTTGATTTTAGAAGTGACATTTTGAAAAACTTATGCTTATTTTTCTTGCTCACAAATAATTAACCATAATTTTAATGAGTCAAAAGCTTTTACATTGCTGGGATACTTTTAAAGGGAAATATTTCTACGTTAAAAGCATTTGCAAATTGTTTTCGATATACCAACCATAGCTTTAGATTTTCATATGGCAGCCGTCTTGAACTTTTATTTCCTCTTGGTAACTCCTTTTTAATAATGATGCTGAATATATGGAGGTTTTGCTCCAAAAATTACATTTTAACAAAATGGTAGGTACAGTTGGCAACTCTGCATAAGATTTAGCGTCTAAACAATAGTACTCACCCGATATGTTTATGTGTCCAGTGTTTGAAATTAATAAGGTTAAAGCTGTTTTAATAAAATGAAAAAAAAAACAGTTGTAGTCATTGTACCCTAACAGTGAATGCTATACATATCTTTATACAAAATAACCCACAGATATATAAAAACATGAAATTCTCTAAAACCTTCGGACACACTGTATAACACACATTCAACAATTTCATAATTTTAAATCACTTTTACTCGCTTAAGCCACAGAACACTCGCGAGAATAGTCTGTTTTGTAACGTACTTGAAACATGTCCCCTTATTTTTGACCCACATATTATTCATATAATCAATAAATTAGATTTATTTGGCCAAACTTAGAAAATAACGTATTTTTACAATATACAGTATATAATAATATATTTACCGTCCATTTTCGCTGTTCTTCTCCTAGGAAAGCTGCTCAAAATTAAGAGAATTATATTATACAGAATACAGTTAATTACACGCATAAATTAGGACAGCACCCATGCTCGCAATCAGTAAATACGAATAACTGAATTTTGAAAAATGTTGTTAATAGCAGGAAATTAAAAATGAATCGATAACAATAAAGAAAACATGATCAACTGCCGGGTTTTGTTAATCTGAATTTCTACAGCACAGTTTTCGCCGCGATACAAAAATATAATTTAGTTTCAGTTTTATAAAAAAAAAATTGGGAAGATTGGTTTTCAAAAATGCGTACTATCAGAATTAGATTGAATTTATTGATGGATGATACTTTTTGGTGTATTTTGTTTCAATCACTAAAAAGTTTTAAGGTCAACGTTAAGGATCTATTGGATGGTTCAACGAAAGTGAATATATACCCAAACGAACTGAGAAAATGACAAAAACTGTGACATAAGTTCAATGCATTTGACCAACACATTATTTTATTTCTATACCGTTTTGGTTTTAGTCACGTCTTCTCAGTTAGTTTTAAAGATAGAGCTATAGTCTATTCAGTAATGTTTGACAGCACACAACCTCAATTATACCGTATAGAGCAGGTGCAGAATTCATAAGCCGTTACCAAAATTGACCTACCTAGTTTCCGAAATATTGTCAATATAACATGTTGCTATTGTCACGGCTAAAGACCATCCGAATGTTTTTGCGCTACCCTATAGAACTAGCCTTGTAGCGTCTACGTTTTTTCGTAGGTGGCACCGACCATTAACAAGAGACTAGAAGGTCAACTCTCAGTCGGCACTTTTGATGTAGCGCTTACAAAGGCAAGACGCCAGACTTAAGACCAGACGGGGTGAAACGTGGCACGAGGCCTGAGCGGTTAACCAGGTTAAACAGGTTCCGACGTGACAAGGAGGGAAATGCTGGGGGCGGTTGCTGTGGTGTTTTCCCGATGCGTGCAGCCATGGTCGAGAATAATATAGAGAGGCCTCGCTTCGTCCGGAGTATTCGCCATATATTTTAGACTGGATATAAATAGCGGATAGACGCGTGTTATAGTTAGTTAGTTAATCATTGAGTTCTGATTTGTAAAGATTTAATAGTTATAAAGTTATAGAGTGATAAAGAATAAAGAGAGTAATTATTTTAAAATAGGTAGTAAAAGTTGTGGTTTGGTCAGAACCCACGGAAAAACGTAACATTTGGTTTTAGAAATGGGATTGTGAAGGGTTCTTCGAGGAAATAAGATGGTACAAGTACGTGAACGAGATGGTTTTGATTGGTGGACTCTCTGAACATCCTATGGTCAATACAAGGCAACAAACGGCAGAGATGGAGCAAATAAATAAAATGTTGGCCGATTTCATGGAAAATTAAAATGCTGTAAGACAAACAGAACAGGACCGGCTCTAGAAAATTTTTCAAGACCCAGAAGATAAAAAGCAAGCGGATCGGGAAGAGGATAAACGTAGAAGGCAAGCGGATCGGGAAGGGGATGAACGTAAAAGGCAAGCAGAACATGATCGGCTTCACAAAATTTTACAAGACCAAGAAGACAAAAGGCAAACCGAACAGAACCTTCATCAGAACATTTTTCAAGATCAAGAAGATAAATGCAAGCGGATCGGGAAGGGGATGAACGTAAAAGGCAAGCGGATCAGAAAGAGGATGAACATAAAAGGCAAATAGAATAGGATCAACTTCAGAAATGGGTGCTGGATGTAATTGTAGAAGAGCAAGCAAAGTTACAGAAAATATTGGACGGACAAAATGAGAACTTTGCAAAAGAAGTAGATAATATACAAAAAAGTAGGAGACGTAAGGGAAGAAATGAAGAATCTACAGGCAGAAGTTTCCAGACTAAAAAATCAAGGACCCACCGAGAAGGTAGTCGCCACAGGACAGAATATCAAACCTCCAACGTATGATGGTCAAACATCCTGGACAATGTACAGAAGACAATTTGAAGATGCTGCTATTGCCAACAGTTGGAACAACGAAGAAATGGCTACATCACTAGTGGTAGCGCAACGGGAGCAACGGAAGAATTTCAGAAGGAACTTGCTGCTCAGTATTTCGTGGGTGGTATCAGAGATCCAGAAACTCAGAAGATGCTACGTCTAGCCAAATTTAATAACAGCCGTGAAGTTTTGGGTAGAGCCCTAGAAATCAAGGCCGCCTGTAACATCTCTATACCAACAGTTAGGGCCGTACTCATTCAGGAAGAAAAGCTGGCGAACAGTCGTGAATTAACTGAGATGGGCGGAATTTTAAAGAAATTAATGGAAGTTCTGCAGGCCACGGGGAAATTCCGGGAGCCACTAAAAGATAGGCTATGTAACCGGAATGTAAGAAATCAGTGCTATAGATGTGGCAGGACTGGCCATTTCAAAAGAGACTGTCAAGTACAAAGATTTCGGGAGCCACTAGAAGATAGGCCACGTAACCGAAATGTTTCAAATCGGTGCTATTATAAGTGTGGCAGAACTGGTCATTTCAAGAGAGACTGTCGAGTACAATTATACGGTCTATATCTCTATCCAGAGACGCTAGGAGTTCAAAGTGGAGTGAGAAAGTGTTACGACAATATACCTTTAAGGTTAAGCACAGGGCAGGAAGATAGCATAATAATGCAGATGCTTTATCCAGAAGGCCATGCGAGGATAATTATAAACATTGTCAAAGAATAGACCAACTAGAAGGAATCACTCCCATTAGGCGAATCAAGTTTAAGGTTGATAAGCAGTAGATCACAGATCAACTTAGAAAAGAGCAGCTTGAGGATAGTGATATATCACTACTACTAAAAGCTAAGGAAGAACGTCAACCAAGGCCGAGCTGGAGAGATATTTCAACTAAGGGATTTACTTTTAAATCTCTGTGGGCTCAATGGGACTCCCTGGTTGTTAAACGAGCCTGGGAAAGCACCGATGGAAATATAGTGAAGACGCAGTGAGCGGTACCAAGGAAGAGGGTATCGGAAGTCCTAGAAGAAGTCCATGATAGAAAATCTGAAAATCTGGTGCCCATCTCGGAGTGAACAACATCGCGACAGATTTTACTGGGTCGGCAGTGTTCAACCTGTACCGCAAGCCAAGGAACCAAACCAAGATCTAGGGGAAAGATGAAACAGTATAATGGAGAATTACAGTTTGAACGTATCGCCAGTCATCGAATGAAGGCTCGATATGATCTCAAACTTACTCTATAGGATTTCAGATGAACGATAAAGTCTGGTTATATAATCCGCAAAGGAATAAAGAAAGATAGCTAACGCCAGTATGGGATGGGCCCTATACAGTTACCAAAACGACGAATAGAATTCAACGTAGCCCCAGAAGCTGTCCACTTCGACAGACTCAAAGCCAAACTCAAACCATATCGTGGACGTGAAGTAGTGGATCGGGACGATCAGGTTTAATAGGGAGGCAATTTCACATCTAAAGATCATCCTAATGTTTTTGTGCTACCCTATGGATTAAGCCTTGTAGCGTCTACGTCATTTCGTATGAGTCATCACCGGCCGAGAAGATTCGGGAACCGTGGTGTTTTCCCGATGCGTGCAGCCCTAGTCGATAATAATATAGAGAGGCCTCGCTTCGTCCGGAGTATTCGCCATATATTTTAGACTGGATATAAATACCGGGCAGAACACGGATTGTAGTTAGTTAATCATTGAGTTCTGAATTGTAAAGATCTAATAGTTGTAAGGTTATAGAGCGATAAAGAATAAAGAGAGTAGTTACTTTTAAATAGTAAAAGTTGTGATTTTGTCAGAACCCGCGGAAAAATACATAACACTATGTTATGTACGTAGATAAACTTTAAGGGGTAATTCCGGGTGATTTTAAGACAAAAAGTTTATATAAACATGCGGCCTAAATGTTTAAATTTTCTAGATACAAAGTGTTAATTTTGTATATATTTTTTTCGTTTTTCTAATTTTCCTTTCACAGTTTTAGTGAGAGTTAATTCAAATTTAGAACACATAATATTTTTACCAGTACCTATGAAACAACGTTATTAACATTTAAAATAATCTAACTGTAGGCCCTCCATTTTGTCACACTTCACTGACTAAGTTTAAGAATAAAATTTAATTTATCATTTTATTCAACTTTTCACTCTCTTGAAATGTTCACTATCTTTTACGGTCTAAAACATATTTGGCAAAAAAAAATAAAAGAATGCAGTGGTGTGAGGGCCATGAGAAATAGTTATTTGCTCATCCAGTTGGGAAAAACACTATTTTTCGTAACGAGCGGATTTTTGCGGGACTCGCCTACGAAAAATAGTGTTTCCCAACGTGTTTAACACAATATTTTTCTAATTCTGATAATAAAGCGATCCTTTCCATTTCAAGTTAAAAACTTAAATATATCTTATAATTATTTCTAAATTGTGAAGGAGGTTCGGAGATATACAAATTTATTGGCATTTAATGCCATTCTGGAGGTTACCAGCCTAAAAAAATCGTAGCTTTTAAGTAAAGAAAACATTGCCAATTTCCTGAGAGAAGCTGCCGATGTCGTCATCGCTACATCTTTTTCTACAATGCGTTTATTTACTTTTAATAAATACTATGAACTGCTATCATATTTTCTTTTCTATTTTAGATAGCAATAATTGTTGGAGTCGCTAGAATTTGCCCAAAAAGTTGAGTAAGTTTTCTTCGCGTAAAAAATTTAATATTTCAGGGGCAGTTCTTTAAGGTGACGATTCCCAATACAAAGACTAAAGTATGCGGAGGATTTGCTATAATCGCTGATTCCATCCTACCAAGGCCATCGAATGTTAAACATGACAGGTTTTTTGTCAAATATTACAATAGGAAATGTGAAGTTCAACATGCAGGTATTAATACCTTCGGAAATTTGACAAAAATGATTGCCCAGGTGTTAAAATTGCCAAATACCTACTTGTACATGGTGGCCCGTTTATTATGGGATGACACCTTATCTCAGAATCTGCGGGGTGTACCAAAAAAAGTTTAAATTTAATACAAAAGTTGTTTGGATCTAAATTTTTAAAATATTATATTTTTATATATACAGGGTATTCGTATTTTCGTGGACAAGTATCAACTTCCTTAGTTTAAATAGAATACCCTGTATATTAAGGCATTATTTAATTTCTCAGAAAATTCTAGATATATTATATATAAAAATCATATACCTAAGTCTAACCGTTTTTGACATATTTTGAATGTTATGTCAAAAATGCTGTTTGCAGGTGTAAATATAAATTTCTCCTATTGAAATCCTTTATTATTGAGTTGGTTTCCTATAGTCTAAGATCCGGTATTAGAAATATACACATGGGTTGCCTAGCTAAATCTGGGGCCAATGCCGTTATACAGGGTGAAACAAATTCGCTTATCACTATTGGGATCTCGTAAACGGTAAAAGATACAGCAAAGTTTAAATTGGGGCAAAGTTGCGCAATTTAGTGCCCAGCATTTTGACATTTTGAAGTTTGAGATATCTCAAGTACTTCCGGAGATATCCGCGAAAAACTGAAATATTCGATTTTTGTTTTTAATTTTTTCGGACGTTATTTTTGGAAATATCAAAAAAATATTAACACTTTCTAGAGGCGCTTTTCAAATAGTCAGAAAAAAAATAAAAATGAAACAGCGAATTTTCGGTTTTTTCCAAATATCTTCGGAAGTATTCGGAATTTTCCGAATTTTAAAACATCATATTGCGGGGTTCAGTGGGGCGCATCTTTTTCCTAATTTAAACAAAGCTGTAGCTCTAATGGTTCCTGGTCCTGGTCCCTGTAGAGTTCATTCTTATCCGGGACACCCTGTATATAGTTTCCGTTTGCTAAACTCTAAATTAAACTTCACTGTAGCGCAACTTTGATTTAAATTTTGTATTGGAAATATATCTACCCTAAAAAATATACTATGTACTATGAATGTACATACCTATAATTTTCTAATCGGAGAAAAGTAATAGGAGATTTCTTCTCTTTTGTGAAAATCGATTTATTGCTTTTTCAATAACTCTGTCTTTATTATTATTCACAAATTCTCTGTGAAAGCTAAGCATACAGAGACCAGAGAGTCTTTCCTCAGGCATGGTTGATCTTCAACCCCCAGGAGGATAATGAAAAATCTTTCAATTGTTGTTGTGTCATTGTAAAAAAAAAGTCAATGTAATTTATACAATTTGAAATGTACTTTTATGTTAAGCATTACTTTAATTTTCCAGGGGGGGGGGGCACTGCCCCCCTTGCCCCCCCTGCCGGCGCCCATGTCTGTGTTGACATTTTTATGATAAATAAATACAGGGTGATCAAAAACTAACATTAAAAATTTAAATGAAAAAATCGTTGTCATTTTTTTCAAATGGAAACCCCCTATTTTTAGAATTTTACCTTATTTAGGGCGACTTTTATAATGTGATCTTAAATCTAAGATTTATTTTCAACTTAAACCTGATAATAAATCTTAGTTTATACTAAAGACGTCAAAGGCCAATTTTTTAATTGAGGCTAAAGTTGCAGATTCTCCTTATTTTGTTCATTGGCTTTATCAGCCGAAGCAATCGCCTTAGTAAATAATGAAGAAGTTGACGAAACTAACCCAAAAAAATTATCGGTTTTCGTGTAAATCCTGCTGATTTGTTGATATTGAGCATTAAAAAAAACACTAAAAACAGGCTGTATATAAATATTTGAAGCTAATTCATACTTAACCGCCTATCCAGTGGTTTGTAGCGTATTAAAATGTCAGCAAAAAGGAATGCCGAGTCTCAAAGAGCCCCAAATTTCAGTTCGGCAGACGTCGAAATCCTAATTCAGCTAGTGAAAAAAACATAAACTGATACTAGAATGTAAAAAGAGCGACGCCGTAACATGGAGGGAAAAATAAAGCATGGGAAAGTATTTCTAAAGCCGCGTCCACAAGTGTAACCAAACCTTGTAACGTAACCTGCTCGCGTATCATTTTATGATCCGTTTGGACGGCATCCCGAGCCTCATCGCCTGCGGCGGCGCGTCGGAAGTGGGGGCATCTTTCTTGACTTCCACTTAGTTTTTATTATCACAAAAGTATATTAGAAATAACAAAATGGCATTTTCTAAGTATTTTTTAAGTTGAGATATGTTTGAGTATGTTTTTACTTTTATCGTGTTGTCTTAAACAATCACATTCAATTTTTTGTTTATAAAAATAAGACTTGTCTTTTGTCCGTCACAAATTTTTCAGCTGGTTTCCATAAATTGGTCACAAGGGGCCCCAAGACCTTTTTGTTTTTCTAACGATATTAACAACTTTTAGAGTGATAATTGGGAATGGCACCACAAAAATTTTCCGCCCCCAACCATCGCCTTTCCGAGGCAGGCAACACTTTTGCAAGTTTTCATCGTTTCGGCCCCCTCACTTTTGCAGGGCACGCGCCGCCACTGCTCATCGCGTATCAAAATGTCGTGTCAAAATTTTACAGCGTATCGCTCGCAGCGAGCCGTCATCGTCAGTTGTCGGTAAACTAGCGAACCATCAAAGGATGTTACGAAGTAATGAAAGGCGCCGATCTTACAGCGTCTGGACGGCAGCCCGAGCATTTCGTTGAATTTCGTAACTCCTTTAGTCGTGGTCAATCTGTCAAGAACGGGGGATGGTTATAAAAATGGAATGGACGAAGGAAAAAACGATCGAATTTATAGAAAAATGTTGAAAAAAGAATTGCTGTGGAACCTCAGGCACCCACAATATTTTAATAAGATTCTGATAAATGATGCATGGAAAAAATCAGCTGAAGCTATAAATATGTCCACTGAAGAATGCAAAAATTTAAGTATCTTGTTTGATTGTGTTAGGTCCAATTAGATTAATTAGAAATTCAAAGTCGGTTGCCGACATTGTTGTGAAGTTTTTATAGTGTTCACTAGCAGATTGAAATTTTAAATCGAGTAATAAGCTATGTTCATTCCTTTTCAAAGGGAATCAATTAATTTGCCACCAATGCCTTTGTCTTTTTTCCTTCTCTTTTTTTAAAGCAAACTGTAAGCAGATCTACAAAAACGTTGAGAAAAAATTTAAAAACGGATTCAAAAAAGATGTTTGCTGAAGAAAAATGCCAAACATTCTAGACAGGTGATGGAAAATTTAGGCCAGTTGAAATCACAGATGTTGACATCCAACTAAAGAACTTGGTGGAATGGCAATGACTGAATTAAGCAATAAGTTTGATATAGTGATTCATATGTTAGAAATATCTCTGATTATCTTGAAAATATATGTATTGAGATTGAAGAAGAGACGAGTAGTTCAAAAGGTATGTGAGAAACTTCTGAAGATGATTATTCATTGGTTTTCTGCATGTCTATTAAAACACACTATTCAATTTTGTTGTGTTTCTGAGTTATTGATATCATATACCCCTGTTTCATTCTACATTATTAAATAATGTTTATTGGTGGACTTTGGGAGCATATAGAATGAAACAATCCAAGTTGAATGATATTCGTAAGTCAAAAATACAAAAAAATGACTGGGTGTGTTTTGCTTGTAAGCTGACGATATATATGTTCATTATAAGTTGCAATAACAACCTTTAATATTTCTAATTTTCTTCCAGACATCCCGACTCAAGGTCCTATTTTTTTTTATGGCAGTGGCACACACCCTAAAGGGAGACCCTATGGCGCTCGACAAGCGGTGTGTGTGCGAAGATGTTGATTATTAGTGGGAAACAGATGTCCTGGGAGTGAGTTCCACAGTGATGCAGTGCGCCAGACAAAAGAGTTCTTGTAAAGCGATGTTCTAGGTGTTTCCAGTTGTACGACGAACTGGTGCGCTCTTGCTGTCTGTCGTGACTGTCTGACAGGAGCTGCCAGGGGCGGGATGAGGCGGACCAAATCCTGGGAACATCTG
>MU184067.1:165733-178760 GCA_016904865.1 Pissodes strobi | reverse complement strand
TCAATTTTATCATTAAATAAAGCAAAATCCGTCGATGAAATTTTAATGAATATTTAAAAAATAGCTTTTACTTCATGTAAAATCGTTATTTGTCTCTCAGAATGCAATAAGTTAACTAATTTCAATAAAAAATAGTTATTGTCCCATAAGAATCCATGCATTTTTTAGCGCGGATGAAACACATGCGCCTCTGGCGACAGTGTTTGAAAGCTGATTTATCGATGCAAAACTGTGACCGAAACAAATGTATTGCGATCGGTCTCCTACCCTATAGCCCTCCGTAGTTACGCCTCAGCTCAGCCGTAAGCGATATTCCAGTTCGTAGAGCACTTGTGAATGCATGCGATTTGAAGACCTGAATTGGCAAGTATATGGCCCTCTTTTTCAAAGAAGTATAATATAAAGTCTTATGTATATTAATTTATAAATCCTTTTCAAAAATAAAGAGCGTACAAAAGCCAAAACACCAAATTTAAGCGAACATCGCATATTTTTTTTTGGCACTTTAGCGCCGCAAATACTTGGTATAAAATTAATTATTATCGAAAAAAGAAGTTATTTTATGGCGATTTGTGTAAAAAATTTCTAGATTATTAACTTTTTTGTTAATATAATCATATAAACTAGCTACTACTTTAATGGCGGAGTACTTTTTGATTCTTATTGGTGCATAATATGTGTATGCGCATGCGATGGAGCAAATTTTGCTATTCTGTACTGTCTATGGAGGGTTGTAGGCTTAGACAAGGAAAGAAGGCTGTAGCCCTCCGTAGTACTGTCATATTCGGCCATATTGCTCCTTTTATTTATTCTTTGTTTACTATTGTGTATGAATTATTCGCGTCTACCTACCGCAATTTTGAGCCTTCACGTATTCATATATTTTTCAAAATACTTTTTTTCTTGTTTTTTGGCATTACCTTGGGTTGGTTTCGTTTAGTTGCGCCCCTGGAGCGAGCGGAGGGCCACGCGTGGAGTGCAATATTAGAATGGCAGCACGAACACCGGGCTGCTGCCAAATGTGCAGGTCCGAAGGTAGAAAATTTTGTGTAGGTAGAATTGAGTTAATTTAGCGTCTAACCAGAGCGTCAAAAAGTTTTTTTGCTTGATTTTGGGCATGCCTTGGGCAGAGTACAAATAATATCGACTAGAACCATTCAGCAAAATCGTTTTGATGTGTTTACATCAAACGCAAAAGCCGCCGCACACCGACCGCAGCGAGCAGTCTGTCGGGCCGAACGTTCCGGAGAAATTCAAAAGGTATTCGCTGATGTACTTTCCTGAGTTATTGTTTGATACATGATGCAACGCGACGCGACAGTACACAAGCTCAGGGCGTTTGCACACTCACTGTCCCTCGTAGCAGGCCCACCGCAGGTCACGAACCAGATTGTTCCGGATTTGCCCCGATGTCAAACGCTGTCCGCGAAATTGGAAATTTGTCTCCAGTAAACCAACCGTATATTTATTTATATTTATAACCGTGCCTTGGGTTAGATTTTGTTCGTTGCGCCCCGAAGCCAGCAGAGGACCATGGCCATGCGTGTACATTAGTATTTTGTTACTTTCATTTACTTTTCCAACTTATTACAATGTAGCAATAGCGATCTTAGGCTGATAAAAAAAGCATATATTACTTCTTGATTTGTGTTATAGGTCGAGAAGATGATTTGAAAATTTTCCAAATTTTCAAATTGTTCTTATTTTTTAACTTTATATGCTTTTATAAACCTTCTACGGTATTTTTTCTAAAGTGTTCAACACCTTTTTTTTTGTTTATTGACCTTTACTCTAGGTATTTAACTAGACCGAGCTTTATAGCCTTTTGGGATTCCGAAATGAATCGCGTCGGATGCTGGCGTCTATCCAAACTATTAAAAAAAGCGGGTTAGTCGGACAGACATCACAACACAGGCACAGAATAGAATACACAGGATTGTACTTTTCCTGCCTGAGGATATGGGACTTAAAAGAAGGATCCTCGACATTAACTGCTCAGAGTTTACAACTTTAAATTATTAAGGCTTAAATACTTAAATATAATTTTAATTATGTCATTTGTAGGGTTCTGCAACAAACTGAATAAGGATATTGAAGTTTTGACATTATTTTTCACCAATATTTCATATAAATTTGGTCTAGTATTTTTACACTCGAATAGAAGATCCTGTAAGGTACCCAACTCCCCACACTCACACTACGGGATATCTTTGTCACTCAGTCTGAGGGGTTAAGCAGTGGTACTATTAAGTTTTCTTGTTCAACCGCGTACATCACTCACTGTTTGAGTCTCATGTAACATGTAGTATTGCTGTTTTGGGATTCACTAGCAGGCAACTGTTTAACAGGATATTTGTTTTGCAGAAGAGGGCGATTCGTTTTTTGTGTAAGGGTGTGGGTCGTGATAGCACTGTCAGCCATTATTTATTAGGGAAAAAAATTTAACTGTGCCATGTCTGTTTATTTTTGAAACTGTATATCTTGTGCATAAGAAATGTTCCGGCAGAGATTCTGGTTCCGGTTTTGAAACTCGGGATAATGTTTACAATACTACAGCTAGTTTGAGCACTAATATGAGCTTGTCTATACCCAAGTCTGCTTTAACAAAGTACTCCATATTCTACGGAAGCAAACACAAAATGTAACCATCCGATTAATGATCTTAAGACTACTAAAAATTATAGACTATTCCGTATGGGCGCGAAATTTTTTTTTTTGCAAAAATCTTATTACAGTCTGTAGGACTACTATGATGAGATTTTATGACTGTACAGTGTTTTATAGTCTAGGTAATTTTAAGAATTTCTGTTTCTACATTTCTGGGTGGATAGATGGATTGCTTGGATAGGCACTCTGTTTGTCAAAGTGTTTATAACTTGTGTATCTGTATTATTGTGCTGTTGATTATTGATTGTTGTACTTTTAAGTTCATGCTTTTTCAATTGAATTGTTTTTCTTGGACAACAAATTGTAATTGACTATGACTATGACTACATGACGTCTACTTAGAAGCTCTGGCGCAAAGAACCATGGTCTGGTCTTCTAGGTCATACTCTCATTTGTTCGCTGTCAAGTAAAAAAAAGGTAAATACCTGCTATAGGTATAGTCTAAGGTAAATACAGATTATAATACCGTGTTTTCAATGGTCGAACTCGAACAAGTTAAAAGCTGGTGAACTTCTAATGTCAAGCTTATGTTAAGTATGTGCCTAATTTAAATTTGAATGTTTAACAGGTCAATCAAAGTTTTGCGGTTAAATGGGCGTAGAACCATTAATCTACACAAGGGTGGCAAACATTGCACATTTCCTAATTGAGAGTAACACAAAGTGATAACTTTCAGAATCTAAAGGATGACGACACATCTTAACGTAAAAATTCGCATGCATACACCTCGTAGGATTATGTAATACTATTCTCTTTTTCGGTTGAAGACAATTAAAACCGGTGTAATCATGACCAAAACGTTTCAGGGGATTGGAAATACTAATGGGTCGGTCGTCCGGCACACTCGCGTCTAGTAACTAGAGGCAACAACTGATCCCGGGAATTTAAAAGAGTACTTACTGTTAACGTTAACTCTTCACGATCGGGCCCTCTGCTCGTTTCGTTCGCACCGAGGTGCAACCAACCCAAACTAACCCAAATAAAAAAAAAACGAATATAACCTGGGCCGACCGTATTACAAGCACACGGTCTTATCCAAAGACGAAGAAAGTAGAATGGTCTCATCACTGACTCGCGGATGCTGTGACAGTATCGCTACATTCCATGCCATATTTCACTTTTCGAATGACCCTCCGCTCGCTACCGCTCGCTACGGGGGCTCAAGAAAAGGAAACTAACCAGGTGCTAACCCAATCTAACCCAAGACATACCCAAAAACAAGAAAAAAACAGTTTAGAAATATAACCTTAAAAAAAAATTTTAAACACCGACGGGGTTTGAACTTGAGTCGCCGAACTGAAGGCTAATCATGCAAACCCCTAGACCACCAGAGCACATACAAACCATTGGTTGCATCACGAAGACATGACGCGCAGGTGCGCGCGCACGCATGGAATGTGGCGATACTGTCACAGCATCCGCGAATTCATCACTGCACTACCAGACCTGTTGGTAAATCTCACTAGACCAAGGACAAAGTGAAAGTGACGTTTACTTTAATGCTTTAACCTTGAACACACCAATCAGAGCACTGCATTTTTGCTCCACTGATATACCGTTTAGAATCCGTGAGCATATATTGTTTTCTTCTGCGTTACGGTAACAGTAGTAAATACTGCCACGCGATTGGTCACAGAAATAAATGTGATCATTTGTGACGTGCGACGCATAGTCGGTGTTCCGCAGAATTGATCCCTGCAAAATTGTACTGCCGTTTTCAGAATGAATTAAGATCAAATACACTAACATAAGCAGTGATCTGTAATATTCTGTATGAATGGTTGTTAGCTGTTATATGCGGTCCAGCTGTTGCACTTTTATTTTCAGTAAAAAATGCAAATATTTTAAAATTTTTTGTCTTGTTTTTGGGCATGCATTGAGTTAGTTTTGTCTGGTTGCGCTCCCGCAGCGAGCGAAGCCTGCGCAGAGCCGTGCGTGAAGTGAAATAATATGTGGATGATAAAAATTTACTAAATATGCACATATGCATGAAATATAAAATACCACTAACCTGTAGGTTCTACACCAAGGGAAAAGTACACCTACACAATAGGCATCATAAATTATAAGTCCAATTTGATACAAGAGGTTCTTAAATAATACAAATGTAAACAATAAATAACTTAACCGCAATCTCATCACAAGACATAACGTTGCCGGGACCGGGTCACAGGACTTCAGAGTTGTTTTACATTTCATTTTCACTTCAGGTATGACCCTTCGCTCGCTTCGGGGCGCAACCAAACAAAACTAAACCAAGACATAGCAAAAATCAAGAAAAAAACTTTTTACAATCATAACTTAAAACAAATACATGTCTTGTCGCTGGAATCGAACGCGGGCCGCCATATCAGTAACACAGCATCCAACCCATTAAAATGCATTTCAATGCATCCAACCACTGAGCTAGGAGACCACTGGAGAGTAATTCGCGGGATCATAAAAATATGGTATATGTCAACAATCTAATGCACGCGCAACTCTGAAGGCCTGTGACCGGGGTCTCTAAAACGTATACTAATCACATCACCTATCTGTAACACACGTATTTATCTAGCTAATCAGGCGTCGTTATTTAACTGGGGTCCTGTAACTTTGAGGCAAACAAAATACGCGATCCGTGAATATGCGAAGACGACTAATCGCAGAATTGTTCAAACGGAAAATTTAAAGAGGATGTGTAATATGGCTCTGCGTTCGGAGGAGATTTACGAAATATTATTTCCCGGGGTGCCTTTTAATACGGAGACTCTGTTGTTCTCAACTGTCTTACTCCATATATGAGTGACATAGGCCAATATATCTCCTGGCGATCTCTGTTTGCGAAAGCCGTATTGATTATCGCTGATTATTCCGTTGCTCTAGAGGTACTTGAATATAGTTGCTGATTGACTACACGTTCCATGACTTTGGAGATTATTGGAAGCAAGGCAATTAGGCGATAGTTTGAGAGCGTGGTTTTCTTGCCTTTTTTGGAACAGGTTGCACTCGAGGGGCTTTCCAAGAAGATGGGTAAACACCTTTTCCGTAAGACAGAGTAAAAAACCTGGAAAAAACGGTTGTTAGTCTGCGGCCTCATGCATAAATATTTCCACATTTTCTTTTCTAGAAAAACTTAGATTTTTTTGGACATAATCTGCATAATCTGCATAATCCCACATTACGACTTACATACCCGATTTAGACATAAGTTCGGACTATGCCTTTTTGTCCGAAGCGACCTTTCATGTCACCGAGAGGAAACACTCGAACCGAACAACCTTGACGTCATGTGGCTCAAGTTCACCGCCAAGGGATTAACCAAGTTTATATGTTGTCTCTATCGCCCTCCGAGCGATAGAGCCTACCAAAGCTTTTTTTCAACACTGGCTACCACTTTTGACTCAATACAGGTTGATCACCCTAGTTCAGAAATAATCGTTCTGGGAGACTTCAATGCCCACAACACCAACTGGCTCAAACATCACAACAAGACCGACAACGAAGGTAGAGAGGCTGAAGCATTCGCCATCAGCTGCGGGCTTACTCAAATTGTAGACGAACCAACTCGAATCTCAGAGAGGGGCGAATTCGCCGCCCTCCTGGACCTTTTTCTAACCACCAATCCTGACCAGTACACAGTTACAGTTGGTCCGCCATTAGGCACTTCCGACCACAAACTTATTACAACGGTTTGTGAATTGCCACCAGTGGCGGCTCATGGTCATAATTATAGGGAGGTCATAAACGTTAAAAAATATTTTTTTTTTCGAAATTTGAACCACGCCCAAATGTACCTAGATTTTTTACTATAGGTACCTGAATTTTTAGTTATTTATAAAGAAAAATAAATCCAAGCAATTGTTTTCTTTTAACCGCACAATTTTACAAACCAAACACGATTCCGCGGGTTCAGACATCATAAAAAATCAACTCGAGATCGAAAAACAGTCAACAGTTCATTATTTTAAAATTATTACGAAAGTTTCGCGCTCGCCTCAAGCAATAACTGCCTTATCATTATCCCTCAAAGACATGACAACGACTAAAAATAGATCGGCTTTCTTTCATTCTTAACGATCTAAATATAGATTTCTAATAATCCATAATAGTATAACGCTGGTCTCGTTTCAGGATAAAATATCAACAGGTGCATAGTTCGAAGGTTACTTTGCCGTCTGTTATGCGTGATGCTGCGGTCAATGCCCAAAATCGACTATTTCTATCGCACCTTAGTCCATTAAATTTCCTATATGTAGTATATCTTGCCTTTTAGGCGCTTCGAGCCGCGGCTCTGGAGTTTATTACGTGTAAAATATAAGGGGAATTAATGGTAAAATGCAATTTGACCCGTAGTATAGAAAATAGGTAAAGTTATACTTTTCAAGCAGGAATGGGACAAATTTTACGATGTTTAGAATTAGTTTTGTATATATTAGGATGAAAAAAAGTGATTTACAGAAAGCATAATTTAAATAGTTTTTTTTTAATTTTCTTGTTTTCTCCTGTTGTTTTTGGAAGGTCATTGACCATTTGACCTTATGGTCGAGCCGCCACTGATTGCCACTCATAAAGAAGGATCCACCATTGCCTCGCAAAATCTGGCATTACAATTCTGCAAACTGGGACGATCTAAGGGAGTTCTACCTAGATTTTCCTTGGCTCGACGTCTGCTTTGGCGCTGACGACCCGTCAGTCTGCTGCGAAAAGATCACGCAAGTAATCTCCTCAGGAATGGAAGCATACATCCCAAATTCCATCAAGTTACCATCAAAAGGAAAGCCCTGGTTCGACAGAAGATGCGAAAGAGCTGTGGGTAGGAAACAGCAAGCCTACAAGTACTGGCAGCAAAATCAGACCGCTGAAAATCGCAATTATTTTGTCGAAGCGAGAAACGAATGCAAGCGTGTTATCGACGAAACTAAGGACAAACACAATCAAAGGATCAGGAATAAACTTTTGCAATGCCCCAGTGGCTCCAGGAATTTCTGGTCGGTAGCAAAGGCAGTAAGTAACAACTTTACAGAAACGTCTCTCCCACCTTTGACAGACGAACGTGGCATCACGGCGACTACAGCCAAGGAAAAAGCAAACATGCTCGCCAAAATGTTTTCTTCGCACTCTACCTTGGACGTCCCCCAAGGCAAGACTCCCCACCATATCGAACATCAACACTACCATGGCAGAAGTCAAATTTCATCACCGTGATATTCGTAAAATCCTTAAAAATCTAGATACGCAAAAGGCATCAGGACCGGACGGAATACCTGCCATCGTGTTAAAGAACTGCGCCAACGAACTAACACCCTTTTTTCCAGGCTTCTTTCTCTGGTTTGCGGAAAAAGGATTTATCCATCTTCTTGGAAAGTCGCTCGAGTGCAACCTGTTCCAAAAAAAGGCAAGAAAACCACGCCCTCAAACTATCGTCCAATTGCCTTGCTTCCAATAATCTCCAAAGTCATGGAACGTGTAGTCAATCAGCAACTACTCAAGTACCTCGAGAACAACAAAATAATCAGCGATAATCAATACGGCTTTCGCAAAGAGAGATCGACAGGAGATATATTGGCCTATGTCACTCATATATGGAGTAGGGCAATTGAAAACTACGGAGAGTCTCGAGCGATTGCGTTGGATATTTCAAAGGCATTCGACAGAGTTTGGCATGACGGACTGCTCAACAAACTGCCGTCCTTCGGACTGCCAGCCTCTCTCTGCAGCTGGCTGGCCAGTTTCCTTAAGAACCGATCCCTACATGTTGCAGTCGATGGACACATCTCGGACACATTCACCATCAACGCGGGCGTGCCTCAGGGCGCAATACTTTCACCAACTCTGTTCCTCATCTATATTAATGACCTGCTGACCGAAACAAATAATCCTGTTTACAGTTTTGCAGATGACAGTATCCTTGTCTCCCACTTTAGATCAGAAAAACCCTTACCAGCGACTGAGACTCATCACCGCAGACAGGAGCAGATTACAGCAATTAATCAAGACCTGGAGAAAGTTCAAACTTGGGGCGACCGAAATTTGGTCCAGTTCAATGCAGCAAAGATCCAAGCAGCCACGTTTACCAAGAGGGCCAATACAGCGGGCCCTGACATCATTATGGCAGGGTCGATCATTCCTTTATCCTCGTCAATCGGACTGCTGGGTATCTCGGTCAACAGCAATATGTCCTGGCATGACCACGTTGCTAACATCGCAAAATCAGCCTCCCAGAAGCTTGGTGCGCTATTTCGCAACAAAAAACTCTATACACCGCAGCAGTTGCTCTTGTTCTACAAAGCGCAACTAAGACCGTGCTTAGAATATTGCTCACATATCTGGGGTGCCGCACCAAAGCACACCCTAAAGCTGCTGGATTTGGCGTCTCGTCGGCGACCCGGAATCTGGATAGTCTGGAGCACCGCAGACATGTAGCCGAGATATCTCTGTTTTACAGATACTTTCACGGCAGATGTTCCCAGGATTTGGTCCGCCTCATCCCGCCCCTGGCAGCTCCTGTCAGACAGTCACGACAGACGGCAAGAGCGCACCAGTTCGTCGTACAACTGGAAACACCCAGAACATCGCTTTACAAGAACTCCTTTGTGTGGCGCACTGCATCACTGTGGAACTCACTCCCAGGACATCTGTTTCCCACTAATTACAACTTACAAATATTCAAGAGCCGTGTCAATCAACATCTTCGCAAACACACGGCTCGTTGAGCGTTATAGGGTCTCCCTTTAGTGTGTGTGCCACTGCCATAAAAAAAAAATTAAGTTGTTTTAAGAAGGCTGTTAGTTTTGAAAAGATGTCAAATATCCACAACTTTTCTAACTTTTATTATTAGCTTGGGCATTGAATATTTGGACCACAAAGTATGTGCTTGGTAGTTTATTCATGAATGAAGAAAATATGCTAAAAATACGTCTTCTTTTAAGCTGTTCTTCTTCTATTGCATACATCTTTTGGTGCAGTTTTCAAACTCCTTTTCATACCGTACCTAACCGGGACTTTTCAGGGACTAGTTGAAGATTGGTGGTGTTTGCTGCCTCAATGATTTCCGCTGGAATGTCGTTTTTTTTCTTCCAAATGCATTTTAAACGGCTAAAGTAGGTACAACCATAAACCTAACTCGGAGTAGTTAGGTTTATGGTACAACCAAAAGCTAAAATAGTTTTTCACGCGCTATGCTTGGAAAATTTTTTTCACCCACTAGTACGGAAAAGTGTAACTTCCCGCATGCAAAACAATGTGGAAAGTATACCTACTTTTCCAAATGCTCGTAGGGAAATTATTTGTTTAAATAAATCAGTGACGTAAAAGATATATCATAATAAAACATGTTTGTTATTCAACATAATTCAAAAGCATTTATGTCCAGTAATAAAGTGAGGCAACTATGAAATAACGAAGAAAAATTATAATTTTACAGAGACACATGTTGCTCTTGTCCGCTTACATGTTTTGTTACCATTCAGAAAAAAGTATGATTATTTATTGTTAACAGGCAAGAAAAGAATTGCTTACCTTATTTTTTTAAATGATTTTTCAGCATCAATTTCTAATTTAAAAATGCTTGCGTAACAATCAAAAAGGGTTAAGCACGTTAAATTTATCAAAACACTGAAGGCAAACACTGAAAAGCTACCCTCTCGAACTTTCAGGCACGTTTTGATTCCCATAGCCATCAATCGTGCAGCTATATGGACAACTTTCGATTACGCCGTTTTTTTCGAAGGACGGAATAAATCCCGTTTTTAAAAATTACGTAAATTAATGGAAAATTTATGGCAATAAACTGGAAAGCATTCATTAACGATAAATATAGATTGTTATCTGATTTATGATTTAAATGAAATACACAAATTTGTTATAACTTATCTCTATAGAGGGTTGGGTATTACACTAGTACCGACGCGACGTCATGTTGGTTTCAGATCTTGGTCGGCCACTATCCTTAGGTTTCAAAGTAATCACTTGTCTATCGGATATGTTTCCAGTTTCGAAATATGTTAGTTAATAATTTTGTACTAGGTAGGTATATGCGTGTTTTGGTGTGTCCTTAGTAAGAATGGAAGTCAAACAGCGTACAAACCGAAGTCATATTACCCGCGATTAAATATTATTAGCTGTAGGAATGCTGGAAAATAGAGCTTGTCAGATTGATGTTGCTGAAGCCCTCCGAATAACGCAGAGCCCGTTACCGTGAGCACGGTGACAAAAATTTCCAAAAGACACCCAGGTCCGTCAAGGATTACATCTGCGGCGCAAGACCGTTTTGTTTAACAAATGTCCCGGCGTAATCCTTAAATATCAGATAATGAATCCCTTCCGAGAAACTTATAATATTCAAATATCGGAAAGCACCATCAGAAATAGACTTTACGAGGGTGGTTTAAGAAGTAGACGCCTGCTAAAATTTCAGCCTTTATCAAAAGGGAATCGCGCTGCTCCTTTAAACTGGGTTACCGAACATGAAAAATGGATTGAAATTCAGGAAGCCCCAGTTTTGTCCACAAACGAACCTCGATTCGGCATGCATCCAGATTCGCGTGGGGCCAGAGTGTGGAGAGAAACTAGGTTAGACGCTGTTCTTTAAAACGTACAGGAGATGCACAACTACTCGGCGGGAGAACCAGTTACGTTTTATTGGAAACATGTTTAACAGCTTAACGGTATATGGACGAAATTCTATGGTCAGAGTTGTGTTACTGCTAGTGATAGTTGTTGGACCCAGATTCATTTTAATACATGACAATGCAAGTTCGTATGACGCCAGGATAGTAATGCAATTTTTAGAAGAACAAGAAATCACTGTATTGTCATGGCCTGCTCAATCACCGGATCTAAATCCTATTGAGCATTAATGGGATACACCTCAAAGACGAATTTTTGTGTCTGTATCAGAACTTTGAAAACCAAGCACAGCTCATTAAAGGCTTAAGTGATGCTTGGGATGCACTGCCTCAAAATGAATTAGACAATTTGATTTTAAGTATGGGTAGGACATGTTGCTATAGGCTATAGTTGAGATCGACCCTGGTTACGACTTACACTCCGATTTAGACATAAGTTCGCGATACGCCTTTTTATCCGAAGCGACCTTTCATGTCACCGCGAGGAAACACTCGAACCGAACAACCTTGACGTCATGTGGCTCAAGTTCACTGCCAACGGATTAACCAAGTTCATATGCTGTCTCTATCGCACTTCGAGCGATAGAGCTTACCAAAGCTTTTTTACGAGCTACCACTCGATTCAATACACGTCGACCACCCCAATTCAGAAATATGTGTATTTTCAACACCAACTGAATCAAACATCACCGACTACGAAGGTAGAGAAGTTGAAGCATTTGTCATCAGCTGTGGGCTTACTCAACTTGTAGACGAACCAACTTGGATTTCAGAGAGGGGTGAATTTGCCGCCATCCTGGATCTTTTTTCTAACCACAAATCCTGAACAGTACACAACTACAGTTGTCCGTCATTAGGTACTTCCGACCACAAACTTATTACAACGGTTTGTGAACTGCCACTACCACAGAATGATCTACCATTGCCACGTAAAATTTGGCATTACAATTGTGCAAACTGGGAGGATCTAAGAGAGTTCTACCTGGATTTCCCTTGGATCGACGTCTGCTTTGGCACTGACGCACGACCTGTCAGCCTATTGCGAACAGATTACGCAAGAAAACGCCTCACAAGGACTGTTCATAGTGGGAGCGTCGCGCGTCGCGTCGAGCGTTACGTTGCGTTGAGCGTCGCACAGCGTTTCGTTGCGTCAAGACATTCATAGTGACAGCGTCCTCTACTGCGGTTTAAAATACAGTTTACAAAATGGCCCCAAGAAAAGCAGTTGATTTGAGTAAGTTAATGTTCTTATTGGAGACACCATATTTTAGATTAAAGAGAAGAGTTGAAATTCACCCCATAAATAGGGAAAGACATGTATTTGGTGAATTTCATCATTTGTATCGCGAGCTAAGGATGTACCCAGATCGATTTTTTAATTATCTAAGAATGTCCGTCAGAACCTTTGATTATCTGTTGGGAAAGGTTAGCCATCGTCTGGAAAAAACAGTGACCAATTTTGTGAAAAACAGATTTATTTCACCTGTTGAACGAGTTGTTATTACATTAAGGTAAGAAGGGATATTTATTGTTTTTTTTTTATTACAAGAAACAAAAACAAATAGGTATCATTAAAAGATATAACATTATATATTATTAGAAAAATACAAATGATATGGTTGTTCCACTACTATGTTATCAGCACATTATCATTATAACAACTTCAGTATTGAAAAGAGTGTAGTTGCGTTAAGGGCTCGGCGAAGGGCGTGGTCGGTGTCGAAGAATTTGAGGACACAGTCGAGTGATGT